>JAUKNK010000601.1:0-82500 GCA_030765055.1 Mantis religiosa | reverse complement strand
TATTTGTTTTTCCCTGTTGAGGTCCTCATCTATTTACGGGCAAAGAAATTTTGTATTGAACACTTTCCTTTGATGCTTCTTTGTTTTTAATATTCTACTTTTAAAAGGTACTCAACTGTTTGTGCATTTTATTGATTTTCAATGTGTATTTTGTTTTTATTACGTGGCCGACAGTATTGTTATTTTGGATTAGAGTCGAGAATAAACGTACAAAAAATATTAGAAATAGACTGTAATGGTTTTGACTATCTAGTGGAGAGTGCTTCATTTAAGCACTAAAGAGCATTACTACTAGGCAATGACTAAACAGTGCACCGCATAATCAGACAAAAGTGACAATAAGCATGTCCGTCTAACGTGGAATAGATCTCCATGTTAGAATAGATGAGCTTTCCCTATCTGATAGGAGGTCTTTGTCCTTCACAGGGCATTTTAGGCTATTTTCAATTCATTTCAAGGGTATTCAACAAATAACAGATAAGTTAACCCAAGAATTTAATTACGCATTAAAATTAAACACGAGCTATGGTCTAGGCTGTAATGGAGCTCATTCTATAAAGTTTAGTGAATTTCCTTTACAGAGGATATTACCTAAACATTTTGCAGCTTGTTACATTCTTGAATTCACATCGTTTCAAGTTACCAATCAATATTACAAAACAAAGAATGTTAGAACAAATAAATGGGGAGTAGATACTCTTACAAATTAATATCATAATAAAGTCGCATACATCCTATAACTTGGTTATCTGTTTTCTAACTTACAACATTATCTTATGGACTTGGAAGATGAGATTAATATAGCATTGGAAACAAAAGTAAAGAAAAAGCTAAGTGAAACATACAATCTGACATAAGGCAAGGTTAAATGCTGAAGCTAATAATCATCTGCTCCTTGAATTTTGAAATTTCAAGGTGTATTAAAGATGTACACATATGTTCTATATCCCAGAACTTTTGAGTTCTTAGTATGAAATTTATATGTTCCTCACCGTACCAGCCCTTAAAATTCTAACATTTTTAAATAGTTTTAAGTTTTTAGATTTAAGCTTTCACAATGTGGACTATACCATCGGTCCTGAATACCTAGCTAAGTAAACAGCATTTAAAGTTACAAAAAATTAAAATTTTGTGTAGAAGCTTACACTTTCTGTTCTTTGTGTGCATTTCATAGTTTGTAGTATTGGAATTTACAAAGAAGAGGATATAAATTATATGTGTTAGAATTCTCTTAGGCAGCAACTTTTTCCGAACACATTGCTGTGCTATAATGGTTGCAGAGGTAAGGTTCACTGCAGCACACTTTAGGTGAAATGCAAGTTTGATGTTGAATCAATATATAGAATGCCAAATGTGACTTATGACATAACTGAATTACTGCGCTGATTAGTCAGCATTCAGATTACATTGGATGTTTGTCGGATGTTTATAGTAGTTCAGTTTAGCAGCTTAAGGATATATATGTATATATTTAAGATAGTACTTGTTTCCTTAATGAGTAAATAGTCTGGTTTAGAGATGGCTACATGAAATTCCAAAATGAAACTTGTTGAAGCAATGAGTTCTAAACTATAAGACCTGAAGCTTTCCTGGCGACGAATTCGCTCACTTTCTTCTCGGGCAGCCAGCCAGGTGAAAAGATGATTAGATATCAACGTTTCGGGAGTGTACATCTCTCCCAACATCAGGATATTTATAAACTGTTATAACCACAAATGAAATGCTGAATATAACACAACTATAAACAGAAAACTATTATAAACTATTTATAGTTGTGTTATATCCAGCATTTCATTTGTGGTTATAACATTTTATAAATATCCTGATGATGGGAGAGATGCACACTCCCGAAACGTTGATATCTAATCATCTTTTCACCTGGCTGGCTGCCTGAGAAGAAAGTGAGCGAGTTCTAAACTGTAATACTACTTAGAATTCAAATTCTCATATTAATGTGTTTAAATTATAAGTATAATTAAATAGTAGTTTAAAATGTAGTTGTGAACTGAATAAACCAATGTACTCTTGATAGTAATTAAGGTGCCTAATTGATTATACAAAGATATGGTTTGAATAATACTGGCATATTGATGAAATGGAGGCACATTTACTTCATCTTCGGGTCCAAATGACCTCGTTGTCGACGGGCCCTAAAACCCACTAATCTAATCTAATCTTTACTTCATCTTAAATTGAATTCAAGACTAAGCATAGAAAGTAAATAAGGATTTGGCAACTTTAAACGTGAGAAGATTCTATTTAGAATTTTGCAGATTTTTAGGGACACATTCGTAAACTTCACAGTTCATATTGTAATATGGGTTTTCTAACTTTTTTTATATTTTTTGTTTTATTTAGTTATTTTTGTAATTTACGTCCTCCAACGTCAAGTCAAATCGGACGGTGAATGAATTGAGTGAAATGATGCTCAAATGAGTCCAAGGTTCATGGAGCTTACAGTTACCCGCCATTCGTCTTGAAGGATTAGGGAAAACCCCGGGTAAAACCTTATCCAGGTAACTCGCCCTGACCGAAATTCGAACTCGGCACCTCTTGAACATGAGGAAAAATTTTGTTGTTGTTGATAATTTATAATGAAATAATGAGAACATTTATATTCAGTCATGTAATTACATAAGAGGATATCAAAATCATGGATTAACGATAAACCACATTTTACGTTTAAACCTGCCATATGCATTATTACCTATCGGACAACAGTAAAAAATAATTGTAAATCACCGCCACATGGATATTTAAAAGTCTTCCATAGTACATATATGGGAAATGAGTAAATAAGAATAATTTTAAATGCTGCTCCAGTACAATGTTGATTGGGATTCCTAATAATTTTAGAAAACATGGGAAGTTATTGCACAATTGTGTAGATAGCAACAACCTTTTTGGAAAATCTATTTGCTGGTCTGTGCAAGTCGCCTGCATGTCTTCTCACGTCAGGGTCATCCTAGGAAGGTTTGCTGTCAAGTTATCTTTATATCTTCATAATCTATACCTCCAGAATATTTTAATTCGCCAATAAGACAGAGTTTTTTTTTTTTTTTTTTTTTTTTTTTTTTTTTTTTTTTTTTTTTAATAAGAACCTGCAAGAATGACTGTAATATAAACATTTGCTTGCTGTGTGCCCAATTACACCAGACGCCAATTTTATATCGCATTAAAGCTTTTATTTATGTACTCGCAAACTGCTGTGGTTCTCAGCGTTCTTTTGTTTTGCAGGTGAAACAACGTTTACTTTTGCTCGTATGCCTCTCTGACAGCGTTAAGTTCTTTTACATCTCTTAAATCTTGGATGCGGAGCCATTGGCTTTATTGGAAGTCATGCCAAGGAGTTCTACGCCCAAAAATAATCAACGCCTTCCGCCGGATTTGAACCAGCGACCGCTGAGATAAGTTTTTGGCGATGGTTTTAAAATTCTGTTCTCTTTGCATGAAAACGGAAAACGAGCTCACACTTTACACTTTATAAAAGTATAGAGGTATTTCTAAGCTGGGAAAAGAAAGAATATTTAAAAAATGCTTACTACAAAAAAAAAAAGTTGACAAATTGTATACTTCCAGCCCTACATTTTATGTAAATGTCTTACATTTGACCGGTTGTATAAAACTCCCTCAGAATGGTTAGGGTTTCGCAGGCTTTCCTAGAAAATTCAAAATGTATATCATTTGTTCCTCATACAAATATTGTAAACATCCAATATTTCAGTCAAAATAGTGAAGTTTTTTAGGAAATAAAAAATCGAAGAAAAAAAGAAGAAATTATTCATGCTAAGTATAGTTAAGTATTCAGCACCTAAGATGCTGAATTTAAATACCAAGTTTACTACTTATCAGATTATTCGGTTTTGAGTTATGCAGGGCGGACCTTTTTTTTTTTTTTTTTAATGCATCGACATTTAATGGTTGGACTACAATACTTCTTGTAGCTACAGTAAGTGCTTAGTGGAGAAAGTGAAAATTTGATTATGTGAAGTAAATATTACAGTGTACATATACGCTCGTTTTGTAGCAAATATAATGTGATGGGTTGCAAAGATTACAATTATATAGATTTTAGATATTGTGGAGAGTTATGTAGTGACAATGTGTGGTACAACGCACTGCAAACTAAGATAGAATTGAAATTAATTGTTCTTTCACACTAGCCGCGTGTAGGACGCACTATGAAAGGGTAGAGGCAGACTGAAAAATTAAATGCCATAACCGGGATTTGAACCACGGATCTTCTGGTTTCCGTCCAGCCGCTCTAGCCATTTGAGCTACTATGGCCAACGTGTGAAACGGTACTCTCTTCCTCGAGTTGATTGATTGGCTGTTAAGGAATGTATGGAAGATTAATTGTATGTTAAAGGAATGTATACGTGTATTGGAGCAAATATCTTGTGTGTGCAGTGTCGAGATTGTTACGAGCTCTGAACGGTATTAATTCTTCCTCCCCTAGGACAGCTGACCGCAACCATAAATCTTAGGCTCGCACCCCGCGTTTAGTTTCAAACATAGTTTGACAGGAAGGGGACATCTTAGGTGGTCTAAAGTGAGATTCTCCTAACTGGGACTCCATATGTGTTCTACCGACCAATTAATTAAAAATAATGAGCTGAAGGGGGAAGCGAAGTGTCATATGGCCTAGCCGGGAACAAATAGATATCTAAAGTTCAGTCGCTAGCTGGGGGTCGGGCTAGATCGTCGTGCGGCAGCACTAAGGCAGATATCGCGTTCTTTAAGGAACGGACGAGTAAGCTAAAGAAATCGCGTTCGATTAAAGCTGGGTGCTAATCCGACGACTCGTGTTATAGACACAGGAGTGCAACTACGCGAGCGCGAAGCCTACCATGTATTTCGAGAGTAATTGAAATACAACCGATCGTCATAAGAGAATTAACCTGTTTCTTTCCAAGTACCCTAATTGATCCACCCAGAACGCCCTGTATCAAGAGATCCTTGCCAAAAATCCTATATTTATAAATATTAGGACAACTCCGAGAGCAGCCGAGGACATCGATATTCTTCAAATTTTGTTAGCGATGCTGACAACCCTAGGAGTCAAGCCCCTACCAAATAATTGAGCTGAATTGCGCGGCAATACTCACCCGACACCCTGACCTGCCCCACGTGCCAACATAACATTAAATTCACCTGGACAGAAACCAGAAGATCCGTGGTTCAAATCACGGCTATGGCATTGAATTGTCCAGTCGGACTCTACCCTTTCTAAGATAGATTTTTTTTTTTGGGTAATTTACGTCCTCCAACGTTAAGTCATATCGGACAATGAATGAAATGGGTGAAATGATGCTCAAATGAGTCCGGGGTGCATGGAGCTTAGAGCTACCCGACATTCGTCTATCAGGTTAAGGGCAAACCCCGTAAAAACCCTTATCCAGGTAGCTCACCCTAACCGAGGAACATAGAATCTCCTTCCGTGTCACGCGATTTCATTTTTTTTTTTTTTTTTTTTTTTTTTTTTAAACTGATCAGGAACATTGTTACATATGAAGGCAATATGTTGAGAAGAGTAGAGATGGCCAACAAAATTTCTTGGGTCAACTTTTAAAACCTGTAAGCCACTCTGAAGCTATACATTAAAATATCGCACACAAGTTTTTATTTTTGTTTCCAAATTCTATAATGCGTACCTTTTTCGAAGATTTCTTTCATCTTTGTTTGGACAAATGGAGATAGTCTTCCATTTACAATTCTCTCTGTCTCTCACACACACAACCCTCTCGTACATGTTTTACTATTCCGCGCTGTATTTATTCTGACACAGCAATTTCAAAATTGCTTTCAGTAAGTGATAATTGCTATGTAGCAAAACACGTGCAATTGTGTCTTCAGAGAGAATGTACATATGCATGCCATTAGAAAACTTTGCTACATTATGTAACACTAAACTGCTATAATATTTGTGAAGAAAATATTACTTAACTTTCCTAAGCTCTCGATCAGTGAGAGAGATAATAAGAAATACCTTACTTCCGCAAAATGAGGTGATATCGATAATGCATCTATTGACATCAACAAACACTATTGGGACGCCAGAAAACTACTTGTAAAAGTGCTACATGTTTATCAATTCAGTGCATTGTTTGAAATTGAATCGCTAAATTTTTCACTTTAATACAAACACAGAAATTAATTGATTATTAACGATTTAAGTGGAAGTAACGTTCTCCTAGCTTCAGTGGAGTACATGGCCCTGAGAAAGATCCTAAAAGTTGTGTTTTTCAGCAGAGATTTCATGTTCTTTAAATGTCGAATTTTTTACAATTTGAAACGCAACCTTAAAAGCTTAGCAAATTTCTGCGTAAAATTCCAACTACGTAAACTTAGTGGTGCTCTAAACGCAGTACTTTTTTTCTTCTGCCCTTTAAAGTAGCTATTACCACTTCAACCGAGCTTGTAATTTATGAACATTTTCTCCCCACCCCTGAATTTTACATCCTATACGCGCTTTTAATCCTTACATGCAGTAAATTGTAAAGGTGCTCAGTATAAGCTGCCCTTAATTTCGCTGTAGTTTGAAATGGTCTATAAATTTGCTTTAAAGGGTTAACAGCTTATAATACATAAATCATATGGAGTGTTTGGTGATCTATTACAGATGGATTATGGAATATGCGACGGCTAATACGTGCTCCGATAGCTGTAAAAGAATCAATCCAGCAGTGCAATTGTGGATTATTATCTACCATTGAAAGAAATCCTTATCAGTTTCTTCTTGAAATTTAGGACACCCAAGCTGTTTTAACTTAAAACCTGATATCACCAGTTTTAAATTTATAATTTTAAAGTATTGTATAAATATCTCCAATTAGGGTTTTCTAAGTGACTTATTCAAAGTCTCGCTGAGGTAAAGAGGCTGGGAAATATTGATTAGTTATTAACCATTATTGGTCATTGCATTGAGCGAAAGGTATACGTTTAAATGATTAGGTGCTTAATTTTGATTATTTCTATAAGTATTTTTTAATGGTTCGTTAGCTCCGTCTATAAAGGAACCAAGAACGATCTCCCCAGATGGCTTCTAATCCACACTTCTCACTGTCAGACCCACGTGCTACATGACAGTTTCGTGTTCTGTTTATTTCTAAGATTATGTCATGGATTTGTACATAGTGGATTTTTAAAAAATATTAAATGCATTTTCTAAGAGCCGCAAGAAGGTAGTTGAGATAACTGGTTTCGTTAATGTGCCCATAATTTAAAGTATAGCCATAGACGTATCATTATGCGTTTGATTCCTGTTATTTCCATAGTTTGATCGTTCGCTGGTCTTTTTTTATTCTTTTTGTATGTCTATTAATGTCTTCTTTAGACAGTTGAAACAACAATATATGTGGCGAACAATGAGTTCTACGTTGAGGCTACAGTTTGAAGCAATTTTGTTTAGCTCAGGGTAAAACAGATGAGGTTTCTCACAGGGAATGTGGATATGTGTGAGAAGGATAGTTTAATGACACTGGAATGCCCGTTTCAAACTGACTTATTGACGGCTTCTTTTTCTCAGAACATCGAACTTGAAGTTGCCGACCAAGGGTTACCAATATCCCTGTTTAAAGTTATTGAAGGCGGAATGTTTATTACTCGATAAACTTTATTCGTTCCTCACGTATATATGACCCGACAAATATCTTCTCTCATCTCTGTTATACCTGGCCCAAGACAGAACCAGAGGACTGCCCTAATCGCCCTCATGCCTCGGACTGCTCTAATCGGCCTGACGCCGAAGACCGTTCTTAATGGCTTGCCAGCCACGAAGTGCTCTGATCGGATCCACGCCGAAGACTGTTGTCCACAGCTGCGCGTGTGGGAGTATATGTAACTTTCACTTTTTGGAAACCCTCTTTTCACACAAAGTTTCTCTTTGTGGCTATTTTGTCGCCATTATGAAGGATTCGAAGAATGACCCTATTCAAACAGTCAAGTGCCATCCTTTAGAAATCTGCTAAGGACACTGTTTCTTACGTTTCTTTTGTTAAAACAACTTATTCGCCCCAAACTGCTATTCGACTCAACTGCCCTTGCACGTGTTGTAACAAAGAACCAACATTCCTTTGAAATACATCATGATTCTTATGGCAATCCTTAATTTCGGTATCACAGTGTGATGACTCCTTACTTTAAGCCGCAGTTTATCGCCTGATATACGTACTGTAAAATTTAACTTGAATCATGTTTGAAACTTAAGCATAAACTGTGAAACCGCTCCTAAGATAGCTAGAACAGGATTATACTGGCCTTATTTTTAAGAACATTTTATTTTAAGTTCACGCAATAGACTGTTTAAGAAATTTGCAGCAAAATTCTGCTATATTTCATAAATAGTAAACACTTTGTCTATTACTCTCCTTTATGCAACGAAAGGAACATTACAAGCCGTCTTATTGCTTTGTGAAAATAAATAGTAAATTACAAAGCTCAACTGCAAATGTATCTTTTTAACTAAACGCTTATTTTTAATTATCTGGTTCAGCCACTCTGTTCTCGCACACACTTCATAGCATTCGAAACTTGTTCGTGAAGTTCTTTACGCCCTTAATTCTTGATAACACTAGCAAATATGCTCTTAACTGGTTAATGAAAGCCTATAGGCGATTTTTGCAAACTAAGATGTGAAGCACTTAGGCTAGTTTGTGTTTATCAAGGTACCGAACAAAGTTTGTATTCTTCAAATTCTCCATGAAGGAACTCGTTCATCTGAATGACTCATTGAGCAGACTGATCTGCTTCGACCCGTCATTCGTCTCTGATAGTTTACTTATATGTAATATTTCTACTCCACAAAGGTTTTTCTGAAGTATGTATTTCAGTTTACAGTTCATGCAGATTTTAAAGGACATTTCATTTCTGATCATCTCATTTTTAATGCACTTGAAAGCAAAACAGGCGGCTGGATTCTCTAGCATGGGATTGTGAAGAAACAAAGCAAAATCCGTTATAAACAACTTCACTCCCCCAACACAGATATCCTTTGTGCAGCAGACCTCTTTATGGCACGACTGCGATAAGGACCTCTTAGCAATAAGTAAGCAAGGGGTGAACGCTGGAGAATGGAAGAACTGTGCATTCCAGCTTTGACGCAAACCACTTTAAACTGCATTGTTGGATTCATTTGAGTAGAAACAAAGAATATATCTGGGTGTCGCTAAGGAGATTCAAATGTCAGCAGGAGATTGAACCGGCAGACCAGCGTGTGGATGTGATATTTTGGTTGCACATTCCAGGGCTTGCAGTTGGTACTCTGCCACATTTTTACTGTGGCCGTAGCTTGTTCTCTGTTTTTGTTTGGGTTGATGTTGGCAGGCACATAACTGCAATGTCCGTCTATTATAGGGGTATGCGTTACGGATTTCAATGGTGGGGTTTGTTTATGTAACCACAGCAACTCTCATTCATTACACTAAAACAGTGAGATCAGTGCGGAAAAGGAAAGGAGGCGTCCATCATTTGGGCCTTTTAAATAGCAGTGACGATAGTGCAAGAGAGGTTAACGTCTGGGTAACATAGAAGAAATAATGGAATGTGTTCTATAAAATACAGTATGATGAATAACAAACCATATAATGCGTTGAAAGTACGTAGTATAAAGGTTTCCAGAGTATAGCGCTCATAACTGGCAAGGGATTTGTGTTTGTGTCCCAAGTATTTTTTTTTTTAAATTAAAAGTAGTGTGAGAAACAAGAAACTTTGCAAATACATTATACTCGCCAATCCGGCTTTCAGTGCCCGGCTTGCATCTGGCCTCTTGTAGCTCGCGTAATGTTATAGGTGGAAATGACTACGTGTCAACGATTTTATTGTTAATGTATACTATTGTTGCTTGTTATTATTGAATTTGTAGTTTTCTTAAGAGTTCAGTACATAAAATGGCTTCTAAAGGAAACACGTTAGGCTAGACCTCAAACACAAACTCGAAATTTTCGATAGGCAAGATCCTGTTGATACCGAAATTAAGAATTGCAATGTATAAAGAATCATGATGGATGTCAAAGGAATGTTGGTTCATTGTTACAACACATGCAAGGGCAGTTGAGTCGAATAGCAGTTTGGGCGAATAAGTTGTTTTAACAAAAGAAACGTAAGAAACAGTGTCCTTAGCAGATTTCTAAATGATGGCACTTGTTGAATGAGGTATTCTTCGTTCCCTAATAATGACAAAGACAAAATTGTTACAAAGGGAATCTGGTTGAATGAAGAGGGCTTTCAGAAAGTGAAAGTGATATATATACACCCACACACGCAGCTGTGGACAACAGTCTTCAGCGTCAGGCCGATTAGAACACTTCTTGGCTGGCAAGCCATTAAGACAGTCCGAGGCGTGAGGGCGATTAGGGCAGTCCTCTTGTTCTGTCTTGGGCCAGGCATACTAGAAATGAGAGAATATATTTGTCGGTTCATATATACGTGAGGAACGAATAAAGTTTATCGAGTAATAAACATTCTGCCTTCAGTAACTCTAAACAGGGATATTGGTAACCCTTGGTCGGCAACTTCAAGTTCGATGTTCTGAGAAAAAGAAGCAGTAAATAAATCAGTTTGAAACGGGCATTCCAGTGTCATTAAACTATCCTTCTCACACATATCCACGCATACCCTGAGATTAACCTCATTGCTTTACCCTGAGCCACACATTATATTGCTTCAAACTGTAGCGCCAACGTAGAACTCTTTGATCGCCAATCATATTTGTATCACTGTGTACGAGATGCATCAGCATTTCAAAATACGGAATATTCAAATGCATTTTAGTACTACAAGAAGTAATTTGTCGACTATTTATTTTACTTATTTTTGGAAATATTTTAAATTAGTGGATGTTGAACAGCACACTAGGTTATTCCATTGTGTTAAAATAATGTGAACGAGAATGTTAAATGAGGACCAATATATAGCATTCTGCAAGAGTGAGTTACAGTATATTCAGTTAATAAATGACATCTAATAATTTTACTATTGTAATAGCATTATGCAATTTAATGTTAATATGTATGTATAAACATAGAAAAGTTCTTCACTTACCGAAATAAGTTGAGTGAGATGGCTCTGTGATAACCCGCGATACTCGTATTTAGAAGACCCCGGGTTCGATCCGTGGTAGCCTCTCCGACCATGGTCCTCTCAATTCGTATCTTCCTTTTTCGAGTTGCGCCGGGCCTATGTGTTTGACACAGAGGTGCTATTTGAAACTTCTCGGCTCCATCAGAGGGTGATGGTTCGAGCGTACCCCTGTTGGGGAGCCTCTTAAGCACCTTTACGATGGTTTGGGCTGGTCGCCGTGAGCTACCCAACGCCGATTCGTCAAGCCAATAAATGTTCGGAAACTCGGGAGTCTTTGCCACTTATGTTGTCTAATCCTGAAACCCGTAGGCATTCTGCGGTTCCTTCATCTCATCCGTTCCTCCTGGGGGTTTATGCACAAGTGTCGTATTGCGGATCGAGGTGTTAGATGTCCCCTCCGTTGTCTAATCCACCTTTCTAAAATGTCTGCTCGCAGAAATATTGAAGACTGATTATTCTACTGCAAAGTGCACGTTTTAATATTTTATTAGCAGTTAATATTAATTTACAAAACGTATTTTACGTACCTATATCGCAGAACTCGTGTATGGCAAATTAATCTTACTTTTTTTAGTCAGTTGATGGAAATTAATCATTTCTTCATACTAGCCGTATATAGGCTAAGATTTTTGATAGATAAAGTCAACATGAAAAATTCAATGCAATGGCCGGGATTTGAACCATAGATCTCCTGGTTTCCGCCCAGCCGCTATAACCCATTGAGCTACCATGGCCAACTTGCCGTCATGACATTAAATTCTCCGTTTCAAAAATCTTAGCCCATGTACGGCTAGTATGAAGAAATTATTAATTTCCATCAATTAACTAAAAATAATAAGAGGTAAATGAAGTCTGGGACTCAAGTACTTACGGTAGTAAGTCGCCACAAACAGTGTATCTCGGATGCGAGAACCCCTAGTGTTCTACCTTGAAAATATGAGTCAAATGGAGGATTTAATGTCATTAGAGCGACCGGACGGAAACCAGAAGATCCGTGGTTCAAATCCCGGCCGTGGCATTGATTTTTTTCATGTTGGCTCTATCAAAAATCTTAGCCTATATACGGCTAGTATGAAGAAATGACCAATTTCCATCAATTAACTAAAAATAATAAGAGTTAAATGATGAAGCCTGGGACTCAAGTACTTAGGATAGTAAGTCGCCACAAACGGCGTATCTCGAATGCGACAGCCCCTAGTGGTTTACCGGGGAAATACATGAGTCAAATTGAGAATTTAATGTCATGACGGCAAGTTGGACATGGTAGCTCAATGGGTTAGAGCGACTGGACGGAAACCAGGAGATCCATGGTTCAAATCCCGGCCATGGCATTGAATTTTTCATGCTGACTCTAACAATAATCATACTTTATTAATCCATGTTTTACTTGAGAGAGAAGTCGATGAGAAAGCTGAATTGTGTTCCATATTTAGCTGTAGGTAAAATGATTTAGGCCCATTTCTTATATTTAAACACAGAAATATCAAAAGTTACAGAGAATTTCAAGTAAAGACTGGATTTTAATCTTGAGGTATTTCTCTGTAATGAAATGAGTAAATGACGTAAACTTTTTATTGTGCTCAACACCCATCATTTTATCTCGAAGTAGAATTTTAAAGGTGTAATTTGCAACCGTCATTTGTTAAGAGCGCGAAATGGTATTTGTCATTTAATCTAGGTAATTAAAGTGGGTAACATTAGGCAGGTTTCTGTTATAACATCCGCAATATATTACAATGTTCAAACGTGTTGTCATATAAAGTCGTATTTTGCTGTATTTATTCTCATTGCAATGTTATTAAAATTGTTTCGACTAGCCCTGTAACTGTTGGTTGCGCACCTCCTTGCTGTGTGATTGGTGATTCCATTCCCGGCTGCACAATGGGATTTTTTAAGCCAAGATTATTCCCCATCCTCCCCTAAGTGTGTGTGTGTGTGTGTGTGGGGGGGGGGGTCTAATGTGTAAAATCCAACGAAAAAATACTGTAGATACGAGTTAACACCATTGCCGATGTGCAATATGTTCCTAAGGTAAAAGGCCGCCGAATGGTCACACCATTGTAGTTAAACGGAACAGTTGAGTTGAGTCCAGAGGTTCTAATCCCATTAGCCTTGAACCCGTAGGAACAAGACCCGGGCCTCTTTCAACCAGGGAGTTATCCGAGCTGTCCCAAAGGGCGCTCGGCATCCTCCGTGGGGCTTTCCGTAGGGCAAGACCTAGTTACCTAAGAAGCCTCCCCATCTGGTCCTATGGACACAAGACGGGATGGAAGTGGATACGCCACTTACGCGCGCCAACACCAAGGTGAAGACTACCGATATGACCTCGGTGGGGCCGCTTGGTGATCTAGCACACCTTCTACTAGCTTTGCAGGCTAGTACCCGGGAGACTTGATGGCTTCCCTCAACCCCGTCCGAAGACGTACCCGATTCCCACGGGTATCGGGAACCACTGCCCCCTCGAAGCCATCCCAATCCGAACAACTCCCGAAGGAGGGGCTCAGATGTTCGCCCCGAGGTTCCTCTAGTAACGTCAGAGTTAAACGGAACAATAAGAAAAAGTGCTTCCTCTTCATCAAGAACACATTGAAACTCACTGTAAACAGGGATTTTTCTTCAAATGACTCTAAAGAGCGCGAATTAGGTTTTGAAGTATACTGCGGATGTAATCTTCCAACCTTTACCGGCTGTTAAATTGTTTTAGGAATTTGTTGATACTGCATGGTTGCAAACCCTGTATTAATGAGGGACGTTAAAATCCCGTCGGACATCCGCTAGAGCACCAGCAAGTGGGCTAATGCAGAAAAGTTGTATCACTTATTGGGCTTCAACGAAAAAGTGAGAAAGGGGAGGGATTTAGTTAGACATAGAACTGGAAAGTTTAAATCAGATTAGACACAGATTTCATGTTCAACTTTAATCCTGATGCTCTAATCTACTTATGCTATCTGACAGCTTAGTGCTCGGAACAAATTGTAAATAGCTGAGGATTATTGGCAGTATAGGAGAAAGGAATTACATTTTTCACAGACTTATCTTGGAGGTCAGATAATCTCTGTTTGGGATTTATCGCGTTACATTTTTCAGAGTTAATAACAATACTTGATTTTAACCGTTTACATGGTACATTATACCTCTTGGGGCAGATGGCTGTAGAACTCGAATTAACTCGGTTATTTAAATGCGTATTCACCCAAATTTAATGACAAGTCTGTTAGAACTTGCAATGCTAATGTGACACTGATTTCTATTTCATGCTGTTTAAAAAGTATTTAGTGCACATACAGGTCCTCCTTAATCACTTTAATGTAGGCAGGTTTTAGAGGAAGAAGCTATGGCAAGAAATTAGCACCTTGACTTGTTAAATCTTTTGTGCCTCTGCTCCCAACAGATCACTCGGGAGGGAGGAGTGAGGTAAGAGCATACTAAGGGTAGCGGGACCGCAGAGTACAGAGTCCTTATGAGATTTAAGCTGCCGGTAGTGATTTTTACGAGTACAATTGGCTCCACCCCCTTGGGCTTACACATCCCCTGAGAAATCAGAGCCTCATAGAACTCCCCTGATCAGGAGAACGAAGATTTACATAAAGCATATTCCTAAACATGTGCACCCCAAACTCCCGGCGACACTTAGAATCCTGAAACAGCCAATCAGAATGAGATGTGAAATGGGGTGAATTGGAAGGACAGAAAATTCGGAGGATGTAATTACCCTTCCAGGTATTTTCCCCAAGCAACCCAAGACAAACCCGAAATTAGCCCATAAGCCAGAAAGGTCAGCCATGGGAATCAAATCCGCGTCCTCAGCGACGCTATAGTACACCACAGGAAAGAAAGTCTCCGGGGGATTAGACGCAAAGGGGTTGGAGAAGGCTCCCACACCCTCCCTCTGGGCCACGCCGTGGCTCAGTGGTTAGACCGCTTGGCTCTCACCAAGACGGCCCGGGTTCGATCCCAAGCGACCGCAAAGTGAGATTTGTGGCGGACAACACGGCGTTGGGGCGGGTTTTCTCCGGGACCTCCGGTTTCCCCCGCCATCTCATTCCACCGGTACTCCATCTTCATCTCATGTATCATCAGTGTCACCGCCTGCGGTGCCGTATGTAGTAAAAGCGGGCGTTAAACACTACACATTTCACACACCCTCCCTCGGTAGCTTATGTTACCCCATGTCAATTCAGTTACAGACCGTTTAAAATCATTCTGACGGCTTCTACTTTTGTGAATGAATCTTCTCGTTGTTAGTTTACAGAGTGAATAGGGCACTTTTAACGATTCTGCTCCTTGTGTAGCATGCGTACCCTGTCGCACACATTCGCTGTCCTTGTCCCACTGTGTAAGGCGGCGCATTCCTTTCAGGGATATGTGCGATGGTGGACAGTACTGCCTGAGGCAGTAGGAAAGTTGGATAATGCAGACATTTAAATCGCTACATGACGCTTTGAAAGTTCATACAATTGTAAAAGTTACGTACAATTTTGCGATGGTTTGTATGTTTGTTAGTTTTTACATTTCACAAATGGGTATCCTTAGAATGTTAGTAATATTACCTGTAGGTTATCATAGGTTATAATACTTTCTAGGAAGCAACAATAATTCCGTTCGAACGTCTCGGAATTGCAGTACGAACCAAGATGGAATATTGCTGCATGTTCTTTCCGTGTCAGACGCTTTCATTTTTTTTAACGTATCGTGCCATTGTTATCGAGCGTATATTTCCAATTGTTTATTTTCCATCACACTCTACCTCCCATTGATATCGATTTCATTGTTTGTGCTTCCGTCTATTCTTCTGTCAGTCTCTGTTTCGTATTAAAATGGCTTCAGCTTCACTCCACCTATAAGGGACAGAGTTCAAGCGAGGGCCCTTTGAACCTCCTAATATTTTGTATGCTGTTTACTAATGTGTAAAGAAGAACTTGTTAATTTCGTTAAAGTTAAAATATTTTATCCGACGTGCTGAATACTTTATATTCATAGTAGTTTGGCTAGAAGTGGCGGAGAGTAAACAAGAAAAACAACATTCTTCTGAAACTTAGTTTAAAGACATAGGATGGCGTCTTAGTCATAATCTTCAAAAATGATTACGTATTTTGTTCGAAACTTGTCCTTAGTCCTAGGTACAAACATGATTTTGATTGGTGAAAGGCACATCTGAATTTGAGATAGCTTGAATGTGTTTTTGAAAGGAATCCACTTGTCCCCATTACTAACAAGGTGTGTGCATGTAACATTACATACTGATAGATCCACGCCAAAGATCACGCGCGCACAAGCAAGTTATTAAAAAAACTTTCCTGCTTCACCTGTTGGACGACTACTATTACTACACAAATGAGAAAACACCTGGCATTGCAAGTGCATAGAATGGTGCGATCGCCTGAGGCAAAGTATAAACCTCAGCCAGTTAGAAGTGTGAAAACACACAGACGTATGGAAATCCACTTTAATAATCACAAAGTTTTTGCGATAATCCTAGTGTAACTTTCTCTGGTGCATGTTCGTAAACATGCATTGGGCATCCGTAACAAAACATAAATTAGGTAGAATAAGTTGGATTAAAATGTGTGTCATTGTGGCGATTCAGTCTGAGGAACCTGCTAAATAAACCACTGAAAAATACAATCCCCAACAATTTGAAATCAGGAATTTATCAGATTAATTGTGAAACCTGTGAAAAAAGCTACATAGGAAAAACTAAGAGAAACTTGTTAACCAGGCAAAAAGAGCACCAGAGGAACATTAAGTTAAAACAAACAGAAAAATCTGCAGTTTCACACCATTTTTGGACAGAAACCACAACATTGGCCACAACATTAAACTGTTAAAATCTTTAAGTACACCCATAGAATTGGATATTTGGGAAAAAATATTCATAAACAAAAACCGTGATGAAGTTATAAATTTTGAAACCCCGGCATTAAATGAAGTATTAAAACTTAGTGCCCCTAACACCAGATGGCAGAGTGATCGGAGCTCCGTAGTAGTGGAAGAAGAGGAAGGTTCATTTAGTCACCAAACAGCTGAGGATGAGATCGAATGATCTTGAAAACGTTTCAGTTATACAACAAGTAAGTGAAGTTTGAGTGTAAACATAGTGACTCATAGATCAAACTTAAATATGAAGAATACTTCACTGTTAATAATGCTTCTGCTTTTAATATTTATTGTGGCGATAGTTAAAATGAGCGTAAAAACACAAACGCCAGTCAAAGTTAATGTCACCTGAGCCGTTATCGGCCAAACAAGGTACTTCTATGTAGGTTTCATTTTAATACCGGAATGTCAGCATCAGTATTCATAGCCAAGGATCTACCCAGCGCACTTGTTGATCTAACAGCAGTAGTAACATACTTCCAAATAGTTGGATGCAAATGAACCAGCTTCGATCCTATGCCGTAACAAGAAGCCAACAACGAACCATATGGGCTAGTAAGATCTTTTCTAGAAATATCTGCTCCATTTATTCATGTCAATTGAGAATGTGCTGCTTGTGGCGGCAAAACGATTTATCTTTGACATGGGTTGGTTTATTTACGATTTCTATCAAATACCAATCAGGATGGGTTGTGCGCTAAATATTTTTGGACACAATTCTAATTTAATTGAAAAATTAAAGACTATGTCGGTCCGTGTGACATGACGTTGACTTGCAGTTCTACGAGAATATTTAAGACCTTTTCTTTTCTAACGCATTTTTATCCTTGCGCTCTCAGGATATATAAGAATTAATGCCGCGTTTGTCAGAACAATAAACTGAATTGATACCTGGAATATTTCATGAAAAAGCTTGCCTTTTCCATGTTAACAATTACGTTGGAAACGACAGTTGTCTATGCATCTTACCACCATGAGAAAATGAATTTCTATAGATAGTGCATTCAGATAGGGCATTCATGAGTCACCGAGCCCGTTTAGCACATGTTTTCGGAAGTAAGTTTTCTTGTCTTCGCTAGAATGGTTTATCTTTGAGTTATTTACTACCAGAGACCGGAACTTAGACTTAAAAAGGCATTCTGCCTATCTTCAGTTTAAAAATGAATTTGTACGAATTATACCGTTGTTATTGGGTACTATAATATAGTTACGTATTATTTACAATAACGTAAAATGTCATTGTTAGAGTACTGTCGTATGAAGTTACTCTTCGTTTTGCCCCAAGATGACTTTTGAAAGAGGATTTCCTCTAGCCAGTTCGCTATTTTTGCAACAGCAGCGATAATATTGAGGTAGGGGTTTCGATTCCACTTAAACCGAAACACTCCCTGTACTTTAAGTACGGGATATCTGCCATAAAGTTTAATATAAGAAACCCTTTTTTGGAACTTGCCAACACTAAAATAGGATGATTCCAGAAGCTCATCATATGCATATTCATATCTACTTTGACTAATGAATCCTATACACTTAAAACGTTGCTTTTGGAACTGATTATAAACTTCCGTTACTTCGGAACGTTATGTTGTGTTGGTCATTTTTGTAACGCTCCATCATTGTTGAAGTGTTTGTTGTTCATGCATGAAAATGGTCTTTATCATGAGTACTTTCATGAACTTTTTTTAAAATTACAGTCCAGTAGAAATGTTAATGAATAATTGCTTGCGTAATTAAAGTTGACAGTTTTTTGTCACTTATTTCGCTCACATCCCCTCTGGGTAATCGATCGATTTTAATGCGATGTGTGGGCTGCTTGCTATATAAGTCGTTAACTTTTATATGCGCTAGAGCAAGCATTCAAATGCTGCAGATATGCATTACATGACGTAGTGATCGCGGTTAAACCAGATTTCCACTGCAGTGCTTGGTGAATCATATCCAACGGACTTCTAGGAGTCTTGTGATGGGGCTTACAAACTACGATGGCACTTCCGCTTAACCCACATTGTTAACTTGCGTCCTTGCCAAGGTGATCCATTATCTGTAAAAGAGACATTAACGAAAATATATTTTGAATAGAGCTATATCAATTTTTTAATAAAAACAGAACAATGTGTTTCTCCAGCTACTGTAATTTATTTCTATATAGCTTCTACAAATATTCTTATGAGTTTTGTTTATATTAATGATCATAAACCATTGTAGAAATTGCTTTATTACACATTCTGTTGTAGATACAAGGGAATTATAATCGATTCTCAGACGTTTAAAACTGGAACGCTGCAATTTGTTCACGGTGATTAAACTAGACACAAACAAATCACTGGTTTGTATCATTCCGCGTCTGTGACAGAACATGTATGCTACCTCTAAAATGCTCTTTTTACCATTCACTGGACATATTTATTCGTTATAAATATAACATGCAACACACTGCCTGCTGCTTACGTTCATCTGCTATTACCCCTCTAATTTGAGCTGTAAATTGGTCCTCCAAGAGTTTTTGGATTTTTCTTTGCCGCTCTGTAAATACTTGGAACTGACACACCAGTAATCTCTGATATTAATTCCACCTCTTCATCGATAAAGTTCTTGATGTTTTTCACAGAACTTGTTAAACACGCTCAATATTATTATCTTTTCAACACTTGAAATTGTTTTTCGCACTTATGTTTTAACACCAACGCTAGTACCGCCATGCTGATGCATTCTGCTTTGTTTTTTCTTTTTGTCCTTTCTCCCAACTCCCAACAACTTTGTATAACTTGAGCTAATTACAAAATTACTTAGTATATAGTTTGATAATTGAACTATGCTTAGTACGCCATAGCTTGTGCTTTAGAAATCAAGTGAGCTTTTTAAACTTTAATGGTACTACTTTTTCGATCATACCGAAATCGAACAAACAACTTCAAAACTAAACACGCCAGGAATCCAAAGCTGACAAACTACAAATTGCAAAAACAGTTGTCTTGTACAGTAAATAGGGATACATCTCTGGAGTTAACAAGAAACAAAATATATGATTTGGATAAGTAGAGTGAGACTGAAAAATTCAATGCCATAGCCGGGATTTGAACCACGGATCTCCCACTCTCCGTGCAGCTGCTCTAACCAACTGAGCTGCTAAGGGCAACATGCCGACATGACATTAAATTCTCCAACTGACTCGTATGTTTCCCGGTAGACCACTAGGGGTTCTCATATGCTATGAGACACGCACCTTTCATGGCGACTTACTATGCTGTAATAAGTCAGGTTTCATAGTTAAACCACTGTGTTTTTATTTTAGGTAAATTGATGGAAATCATTTCTTCCACACCAGCCGTGTGTAGGCTAAGGTTTGGATGAATAGTCAAACTGAGTCAGTTGGAGAATTTAATGTCATGTCTGCACGTTGGCCATAGTAACTCAGTGGTCTAGAGCAATCGCACGGAGAGCGGGAGACCGTGGTTCAGATCCCGGCTATGGCATTGAATTTTTCAGTCTGGCTCTATTCATCCAAACCTTAGCCTACACACGGCTTGTGTGATAGAAATGATTATTTCCATCAATTTACCTAAAATAAAAACATAGTGGTTTAACAATAAAGCCTGGGACTTAAGTACTTACAGCATAGTAAGTCACCGCAAAAAGGTGCGTGTCTCGTAGCATATGAGAATCCCTAGTGGTCTATCGGGAAACATAAGAGTCAGTTGGAGAATTTAATGTCATGTTGGCCATAGTAGCTCAATGGTTTAGAGCAACCGCACGAAGAGCGGGAGAGCCGGGTTCAAATCCCGGCTATGGCATTGGATTTTTCAATCTGAATGTACTCATGCAAACCTTAGCCTACACACGGCTAGTGTGGAAGAAATGATTATTTCCAAACATATGATGTTAGCAAGCGGGAAAATAGGCACAGTTTCTGCCTAATCCTGAAATGACAATATTGAAAGGTACTTGAAATATTTCAATTATTGTCAACAAAAAACAGGTGCAAAGCTAAAGTTCACGTTCCATTTTATTTCGAGTATCTTTGTTGTGTTAATAGAATTTGCCAATAAAACTACATGGACACTGGCCTTTTTGGATGCATTCTCTCTCTCTGCACTGTCCTGCTATTATGAATACCTTTGTTTTTTTTTTTTGGGGGGGGGTTCGTAGCCTACATTTTTATTTTATACATTCTCTCTTCAATTTGATATACATTTAATCATTATAAGCTAAATATTTCTATTTAAAACAAGCTTTTATTTTCTCTATCAAGTACATGAGTTACTCTAAAATTTGTTGCCGAGAGATTGCATTGGAAAAATGTTTTGAGACACCATTAATTAAAAAGAACAAGATCAAGCACGGACGTCTCCTGTGTGTAAAGAGCAACTCAAAAACGAAAAGTCGTTCGAGTGCCAAACTTGGCAAATAATTCCAACATATCCCAAAGGTGCGGTACGAGGATTTTCTACTTTCTTCCTCAATCCAGACTAACCTTTCATTGAAGACCTTTTCGAAAAATTTTATTTTTTTCAAAACATAGCTTGATTTTTATGAAAATTACATTTTTAAATCTCAAGGTTTGTAAAATACATTTTGTTTTGATTAGACACTCATCTTTGAGATATTCCTTGTTATTTTGAATTTTCAAATACTTATACTTTTCTCAAATAGGTAGTCATTCTTTTTTATGTTCTGAACATAAAATGCGTCGCATCGCAGGTACTGGCAGGCTGTGTTAGCCCGAAGATTGTTGCTGTGTGCCCACCCAGGATAGGGTTTAACCACAGATAGGATTTTCTTTTCGGGATGGTGTAGGATGGCTGTTTTTGTTTGAGGATGGTGGATTGATTACGAGGTAGTTTAGTACTGCTCTAGAAGGATAGAATGCTTTCCTTTAGCACCCTGGCGTTGAAGGATTTATTTTGATTTTGAACTGATTTTTGTTAATTACATAAATGCACTGTAAAAGCCATTATATAGCTATCTGCTGCTAAAAATTGAGTGTTACTTAAGCCTAACATATTTTATTACCATTCTGCCTCTATGGAAATATGTAATAAAAGCCATTTCTACAAATGTTTATCTGGATGGTACCAAGTGGATTAAGCATTTTAAAGAATAATTGATACAACAGTAAGTAGAGACATTTGAGTGCACATTAGAATTTTGAAGATTGTACTGGTCTGTCATTTTATGTGCCATTGCGGGACTAACTCCTACACACTGCGGACATATCGTTTAGTTGTGTTTTGTTCTATAAATTGGTAATATTGTTAGTATGGCAGCATCTGTGAATTTGGCACTTAGTTTTTGTTTGCGTATCTATGCAATTATTTTTCTCTATTTTTCCTTTGAACAATTAAAACCTCCGAGTCGTATTGTTTGGCATAATGATCCGTTTTCTCATTATTAATTTTAGAATAACTCGGTTTCTTACTGCTTCTACCTCATACTACTTTTACCAATTAATATGTTGCATTTATTTCAAGCAATTTTATACACCGTCTTTTAATCGTGAGATAGTCCATTAAATTCCACTCAAGTTTGTATCTTTGTATCTCAAGTTGGTATCTTTCTCCAGATGTTAGTCATGTAAAGAACATAAAATTTTAAAGTCATTGCATATCGACTTGTTTTTTTAAAGATCTGGTACCTCCCTACAGTAAGCCTATAGCTATAATGAATGCGTAGGTGTATAATGAAAACATAGCTTTCATTAATCGGTAAGTTTTCGTTGGAATAGTTACACAAGAGTGAATAGAGAAAGTCATGTAAATTGAGCACATCAGAATCCTTTTGCTTCCGGGCCTTATAAGTTCCTCTTCCCAAACTGAGGAACGCAGCTAAGATGCAGTACAAATTATTCCCGTATTGGAACCTAAGATATCTTACATGGTTTCATTACAACTTAGTGGAAGGGTCGTATCTATACTGATAATAAAGATGCTATTTTGTCTTTAGGTTATGCAATTATATAATTTTTCTGTTATCTTCCAAACAAGTGTTAGGCCATGTGGCCTGATACGATCTCGTAAAACAATAGTTTTTTCTTTCCGTAACTTCTTTTAGATACGCTCCAGAAAAATCTTCCCATGGAATTTGTAATGGAGCATAGCTTTAGGAATACGTGTTGAATAACTCATCTAGTTGTTTTCTTAAGTATATAGGCTCTAGGCGAAGTTTTCCATTATAATTTCATTTCGTGTGTGGTTCTATCTCGAATATCCTGCTGCAGTTCTCTAAAACACATTTCATTTACTGTTATTCTGCTTTCGTCCTCCCTTGTTATGTCTTTGCTTAACCGCCCTAACACATTGCGTGGTTTGCTAGTGTACTGAATACATCACGTAACCTTTTACTGATGAAGATTTTTATCCAGAATCGAGTTACTGTACCGAGCGGGATGGCTCAGGCGGTTTTGTCTGTGGCCCGCATTCGGGAGGTCCGGGTTCGATTCCGTGGCCGACCTACCTGATCCATGGGTTTTTCGGGGATTTTCCCGGGTCGCTAGGCGAATGCTGGGTGGGTTAATTACATCCCCCGAATTTCCTATCGCTTCATTTCATCTCCATTATTTCATATCATCTTTCATGTGGTAGTCTTTCAGGGTAGAAGTGTCGGCGGGTGTCTCGGCAGTGCATGGCAGGATGATATGCTCTGACGATATCTACTTCCTCCTCCGGTAGGTCAGTTGCTGGTCTCCTCTCCTCTGCTGGGACCATTTCGGGACCGCCAGCCTGGGACTTTAGGGCTCGGCTGCTCGGCTCGTTACCGTCCCGCAGTAGGGGGGAGGGCGTGTCCGTTGTCCTGGCCTGTCGCGGGAAGTCTCTATCCGAGTAAACCGTAGGGACCCTGCCCCCTGTACTGTTGTGGCTCCTTGGGTCGGACGCCCTCTGTCTCCTTCGCCTCATCCTTTCTCCCGGGGATGCCCCACTTGGGGGCATAGGAACAATGGGCCCAGCATGGTGGCCTATGTACCGAATCCCCTCCGTAATGAACTCCTAGACTTACTGTACTGAAATAATTATTAATTTGCAAATTCCAAGTGAGCTTTATTTTCATCCCTTTCACATTGTAGTCGCTTCAATTTAATTGTTCTAGGCTATATTGGTTGGAGTTTTATATTGTACTACTTTCCAAATTTGACAAACATTAACCGTGATTGCCATTCAAAGAAGCAATCCTCATCCTAGATCTCATCCGCTATCTTGTCACTGATACTTGTGGTCAGTGCGGCTACCTGAAAGACTGTTGAACATCCTTGTAGAGACCTTCTTCAGTTCCTTGAAAATATGACTAAGCATTAGTTCGCGCATTATTACATGAACATTCGTTAATCACCTCTGCTGACCCCGAGCGTAACTCTTCAAAGGACGTAGGAGCTGTAAAAGTTGGCGAGTTGATTGGCGCTGTGCAATGTGTTGTTCATAAGTTTCTCCTACGTAATTCACATGTACATTGGAACCCTAGCTATGACGACTTAATAATTGAGTTTTCTGTTGCAAGTAGAAATATTTGTAGGTGAAACTAAAAGCCGAGTATAGAGCTTTTACCAGCAAAATAACATGAACGTTTAACATGTGTTCTTACATATGTACTAGTTTTTAAACATTAATTAAACATTTATAATTTTTAAATTATAAAATATCCTTTGCACTAAACATTCTTATATGTGCAATGGTGAGCTCCAGTTTGTCTTTCGGTCTTCATTGTTGTACGTGTATTAATTTCAAAAGCACAAATAGCTCTTAGATATTATTTTTGAACTTCCGAACACACAACTAATAGGCACCAGTTGAATTGCATTCTGAAATGGCAGGTTCTATGTACAGTAACAAAAGTATTACTTGTACTATTTAGGTTTAGTATAAAAATACGATAAGCAATAACATTGCATCTCAGATAATTTGTAGTTCTACCTATAGATGTATTCTGTCAGAAGGGCAGCAATCAGAACAATTGAGATAGTCATGTTGACGATAGCTGGATGGGGATGAATCAACATGGAGTCATCGAAGAGGAAATCCATGCATCCATAATAGAAGTCAACTAGCCAGCTTGCTTCCACAAGGATTGGTAACTAGCCTTGGAAACAAATAACTCGAGAAAAAAGGAAGAAAACGAGGCAAGAGGAAAAACATAAAAAGTCCAGAAAGAAAAGCTTGGATTTCACTGAAGGTGACCTACTATGTAGAAATGGATATCGAATTATAATCATATGAAGATAGTGTAATGGAACTTCTAGTAAGAAGTAATTTACAGCAAAGAAATGGCGGTGCGTTCTATTAAGGTTTGCAACCTGCAATAGAAAATCATGCAAGTTATCATTAGAGGCAACGAAGCCTTGTAAGTGCTGGAGGACCAAACAAGATAAGCAGAGTTCAGAGTGGAACCCTAAAGAGAGGCGGGTAAATGGGTTCATCGTGTTAAATTTCTAATAAGAATAGGCCCTTTCAATGGCTCCTTGGTAGTTATAATTACTATTAAAAAGAAACTGGTTAATTTCTGTTATGAGGTTGGCAGGTATCCATCACCAGGTAAAATGCAATGTAGCGCTACAAGAATATGAGTTATTTGTTGATACTGTATCCATCGTGTTCTAACGTTGTTCTCAAGTGTGCAGTTAAGACTCCGGAAATATGAATTTTCTTTTTATGATTTTACAATTTGTATGTATTGTGGCAGAGTAAGTTATGTATTGACAGGGAAGGTTCTCAAATCAGTAATGTGCCCTTCGCGTACCCATTGGCATTTTTCCAAATATGATTTACAACGGCTACAAATGAGGAGCAAGAAATGATATAGTTTTATAACAATGTAATTTATTTCATTGTTTATTATCTTGTATAAACTACCAGTGATTTTTTGTGTGGAAAGGCACAGTATAAAATGCTGTCAAGCTATAGCACTTACTGCTCAGTAAAAGTATTATAGCTGCTGCTCAAAGATGATCTTAGCATCTGAACCATGGAACACATGTCAATTCATTCCACTGTATTCTTCTGTGACTAAGTCGGAGGTACAGATTTTCAAATTAGTGTATTATATTTTTTTTTTTTTAAGTTGTATCGCTTTTATACGATGTTCTGAAGGTGAAAAATACATTGATGTAACCTGACATGCCAATGGTAGGCTTACTTTGTTGAAAATTTAATTTAAGTTTGCTCCCCCTTGAGTTTGACATTGGAGATTGTAAAATAACCAGGTGAAGTTTTTCTTCATATTTTTAAAACAGAGTCTGACATTTGGTGCAAACAATTTATTCTCCAAATAGCAAATTAGATGCAACTGAACTCTGATCAACTGCACATTATAATTTTTGCACGTTGTTTTAATTGTGTTGTGCAGGATGCCGTAATTTAATTCCCCAACACTACTAGAGTAGCCACTCAGTTACAGTAGTTATTTGAGTGCAAACGAAGGCAGGGTTTTTCTTATTTGGAAGACCAAATAGCCTGAAACTGTAAATTTTTCTATAATAATCTGCTGCAGCACACTTGAAATCATAGAAAATCATGAGTTTGGATCTTCAAATCGTGTGTACCGAAATTGAATTTTTACTCTGTACAACGTATGAAAGTATGCTTCCTACAATCGCAAACTTAATAATTGTGTAATAGACTTGAAGTTAGAATTATTTTTATCTGATTTTTTAAATAGGGATGCTATTTTAGAATTATGATATTAATGAGTTCGAAAGTGGTTTTCTTAAGAGCATCAATAGAGGCCTCTGAAGTACTTATGCTATATTTGCTATGAAGGTATCTCGGTTTTGAAATAGATACTGCATAGAGAATGAACAAACATCTTGACATCACCTAGTGCTATTGCACGAATATAGTAAAACACATCAGTGCATTTATGGAAGCCAGTGCATCATTGCCTCCATAAATTTTACTGAATCTATCAGCGGGTCGGAGTTGGCTATGAAGACAGTCCCACTTCAACGTTCAGAGGGATGCCGTGCGTGTGAATTTCAGGTTCCTTTTGGCCCTGAAGATAATCTAAAAGGGTGGAGATTTCAGAACACTTTAGGCATTTACTTAGCAATCTAGCAAGATTAAGTAGAAACTTCTAATTGAAGACAACTTCCTGGAGCACAATTTCTGGAGAGAAAGCAAGAAATTCACATCAAATTATACTCGCATCCCAAGAATGACTATGTAATCAAGGATTCTATGAGTGATGGCTTCAAGAAGAGTAAAAGAAAAGCTTATTCATACACCACAAAGAACGGAACCACACTGTGTTTCACACAAGCTCATTCATTAAGATACAAGGTTATTGTTGTGGAAGAAGGTTAAATAAGACGCATAACTTATTTACCAGCGATGAAATTTGGGTTTATTGATATGGCAAGGTGACGAATGTACAGAATGTGCAGTCCAAAGATGGAATGTCAGTGGCCTTAGGGAATATTGGTAATGTTAGAAAAACATGGTTCATGGTCGTTAGAACTCAAGGAAGAAGAATTATACTCAACGTAGATGCAGAATCGCATAAACGAAGAAAACAATGGAACTGTTCATTGGCAGCTTATGTAGAAATGTACCAATAGGCTATAATATTTATTTTGCTGATATGACATCATGAGTTTCCTGTATACAACCCAGGAAAAAATATACTATATAAACATAGTATAGCTGGTACAGATCGGTGGAATTGGAATGCAACGCTTCTGTAGGTTACTACTGCCACAGGACTTGATTATTTACATTATTACGCTATTACTTTCAAATAATTATAACGCCATACAAAGCAGACAATTTAATCAATTATATGCAAGTATGTACAATCTTAAATGCATAATAAAATAAAAAGGGAAAAAAATAACTTCGGTTTCTGTAAACCTGATTTGGGCAAACGCTAATATGAATTCTAATAAACTGCTTACGGCTGGGTGAGTCTTCGAGTCTTCAGTGAGTCAACACAGAAAGCTCATTTAGTTTTTCTATTGTGCCGATGGTGGAATGATTTTTTTTAAGATTAGAAATCTTAATTTATTTTAAAAGGAACTGATGAACTGTTCCACCTTGTTTTCCCACTATAGTACCCATTTCGCGACAACTTGCCTATGCGAGAGATGTAGAACCCATTACTATGTACAGATTGACACATATTGCATTATTTACGAATATCTGTTCGACCTTCATGCTCTGTACTGATAAGGATTTTATTCTGATTGGAATTATGCCTCGCGTTCTTTCAAATGAATGTAAATGAAGAGAGTGGTCGAGTAATGCTACAGGGAAAGATTTGAGCATTGTTTTAACCACATTCCTGCTATTTCCAAACATAGACAGCCAAGAATTTTTCGCATCTCCTCGGCTTAATGTTGTATGTACCTAACCTCTGAAATATTTGACACTTTTGTTTCTGTCGGTAATAACGTTCGGGTTTGATCATTTTTATATTAACAGGATGCTTTAAATGCTGCATGTAATAATATGTAATTAACCAATAACTTTTCTTCACTCTTCATATGCATTTTAATATATTTCGTCTTTAATATCTCTAGCAGAATTTTCTGTTATTTTGTTCTTAAGCAGTGGTGCACACACCCAACCTTTTCTGAGAATGGAGAATCAATTGCTATCACAATAGTACACAACTGTGCATAATAAAATAGGGAGTATTTCTCTTCCAATAAAGGCAGACTGTAAATTTAATTGGATACCTTTTAACTATTTATTTGTGCGCTAAACAGAAACTTCAGTGTGAAGCTGCACGCAAAATTGAAATGTTCCCCACGTAGTCTTGCTGCTCTGTGGAGTTTTCTCTTGCACGATTTATCAGCTCACGAAGTGTTTCTCGCACTCCCGGCGGTACATATCGATCAAAGAGGGCCCGCACGGCTGTTGACACTGTTACTACCACCAGCCAGATATTGACCGCTGTTGTCTCGCAATTTGGGATGCTGTTGACTTGGTAACGTGCTGCACCACATTCATTGATTTCGACGGGCAAGCTTGTTGTGGAGAATGGATCCGGCTTTCGTGCTGTCATGGATAATGTGGCTTGCTTAATATTGCTTCCGTTCAGCGCCACAAAGTGCTCTCTTGATCATCAAAGTGTTATGTTAAGGTGTAGTAAGTTAGAGAATTGATGAGCTTGAATAAATATATTAATTTAAACTTCCTGAGATGATCATTGAAACAGATTGTAAACGTCAAACCTAAGAGTAGAGACTGAAATGGTAATTCCAAAAGCGTCCCTAGTCGTAGCTTTTACAAGCCATAGAACGACAAAATATGTTTATCCTCAACAGGTTCTCGAGTAAATCCGGATGGTATGAATTTTAAAGTTGCTAGTTGGTCCTGATATTTCACCCAACGTGGACAATGTATGTGTAAGACTGAGGAATTCAAACAATAATTTAAAACTGTTTGACAATTTTAGTAAATAAAACATAGTCTGTGTTTATTAATTACATAAATGATAGTTTGCTTAAAATAAGATGAACAATTTAAAAATATGACATTCAACTTGCTTCGTCCACCCGCTTGATTGAGAGCTTGGAGAAATAGTGATTGAATGCTTCATTTATGTTGGTGTAACAGATCTCGTTGATGCAACTGTTTGCAACAAAACAAAAAGGTTAATTACTTTGGCGGGGATACAATTTTAGATTAACTCTGCTTAAGGACATGTCAATGATTTTTCATCAATTTGGATATACCCTGTTCAGAATTTTCTTTTGATGAGCACAGGGACAATTAAAATGGAAACGCAAAAATCATATTCTTAAAATGACCAGGACAAGTAAAGTTGTTTTAAAACAATTTTTCTGCACTTTTGTCTGCTAGAATATGTATGTCCTAATTTTAAGCCTTTGTAACTTTTCGGAACGTATTATCAGATGATGACTAACTGCAAATTTTCATGACAACAGTTCATTAGCTACTTCCAAAAGTATACCACCTAATTGGGTTGAGTTAACTCTTACGTGTAGGATGTGCAGGTAATATTAAGACATTTGGGAAGGGTAGTATCCTGGTTTATCTTGAGAAATAATGTTTCAGAAGTACGTATACATTGTAGGGTAAATGGTGATGATATATTATACGGTTTCTAAATTACACCCAAACCGAATGAGAACTTTGAGAACGAGAAATATGCATTCTGATTGAACTTATTCCATTCTCCTTTCAAGTTTCTCAATATTCGTTTCTGAATTATTTCATTACTAAATTGTTACATTCAAGGTATAGGATGTATAGGACCTGAACGATATTCAGATCTTTAATGTCTCCTATGTACTGGCTTTAAGATTACACTCCCTTTGTGTGCAATTAAAAAATGCGAATTGGTACATCAAAAATAATAATAATAATAATAATAATAATAATAATAATAATAATAATAATAATAATAATAATAATAATAATAATAATAATAATAATAATAATAATAATAATAATTAATAATAATAATAATAATAATAATAATAATAATAATAATAATAATAATAATAATAATAATAATAATAATAATAATAATAATAATAATAATAATAATAATAATAATAATAATAATAATAATTATGATGATGATGAACCAAAAAAAGCGTGCCAATAACTTAGAAATATTTAGTGCCACAACAGTAGCAAATTGTTATAATTGCATCTGCCTTTTTAATAGTAACAGTTGAGCAATTATGTACAGTTTGTTCAGAATGAATTGCACTTTACGGACTATTTTAAGAACACTTAATTTTTTTGAACATTTAAAATGCGTTAACCACATGGTCTTAAAATGAAAATGATGTTTCCCTAAGGATTAGTTTGAATGGGTGGCATCTACCTCGTGCCGCATGCATCCTTGGCAGATGCTACCCATAGGTAAGTTTGGAACACATGTATCCACTTTTCGTGTATGAACTATGCTGTTTATGTACACGTGCATTATCGTTAAAACTTATATTGAACTTTCGATGCACACTTTCTGTACCAAATGGCCAACCAGTCTAGAATAGAGATGTTACTTTGAAATTGTAGCACTCGATTCCATTCATATTTGATGCTTTCACGTGTTTCATGTTCAAATTTTGATGCACCTTGGTGTCTGTTGAGCGGAGTTTTTCACGTTATGTTTCTGACTTGTAGCCTTCTCGTTGCTGCATCGTATTAAAACTGCTACAGTTACCCTCAAACAAGCAAACAGGTATTCTCGTGCTGCTCAAAAGGTCACCCTGGCTTTATCTTTGTTAATAGAAACTTCTCGGATAACACACTGATTACTCCACGTGGGCATAATATCTGTCATTTATTATTCCTGCGCATTCCATCTGCTCAAGTGATGCGTTCATTGGTGCTTAGCACACGTCCAAGAGGCGCGCCAGTGCCTTTCTCACTCTTCCAAGAATAATCAGTGCGTTATCGGAGATGTTTGTATCCACAAAGATAAAGCCAGGGTAACCTTTTGAGCAGCACGATGAAGACGTTTAAATCCACCTTACATCTGTTTGCAGGTATTTGTTATGAATCGTGTTTCATTTTTAAAAATAAAAGTTTCTGTTCTCTTGTATTCATCCGAGATGAAAAACCATTGAAAGGGTTCGTAATACTCAGGTCAGGACATTTTTACGGGCAAGGCACACAGTGCCAATAGTGTATTGGTTTAGTCTACTCGCAAATAAGGACACACTAATATCTCATTGATGGCTAGAGTTCGATGCTACCGCACTTTCATCCAGGAGGGATCGATTCATACCTAATTAGAGACATCAAAATATTGCGACTTTATGAATTTGTGAACTTAAAAGTCCAGGTTACAAACACTAAAACATTGCTCTTTATTTCCGTAGAAACACACTTTGGTCAACCCTTACAGTAGCAGAATTACGTCACATAACTTGCAAGGTCATCGACCACAAAGTTCTCAAAACACAGCTGTTCGCGCACACGAGTCCAATTAACAACTGTTCCCAGTGGCAGGCGGCGGCTTCCTTTTATAGCTTACTCACTATTCCGGAAATTCGTGGAATGTTCTCAAACAATCAGAACGGCGTTAGAAGAAGAACGAACTCTCCAGAAATCCTCCCGTAGGGGAAGGATCCGTCCCTTTCAGCTGCCAAAGTGCGGGCGCTGCGGACCCTTAGCACTCGTGGTACCTCTGACGTTACTAGAGGAACCTCGGGCCGAATAGCCGAGCCCCTCCTTCGGGAGTTGTTCGGATTGGGATGGACTCGAGGGGGCAGTGTGTTCCCGAAACCCGTGGGAATCGGGTACGTCTTCGGACGGGGTTGAGGGAAGCCATTAATTCTCCCGGGTACTAGCCTGCAAAGCTAGTAGAAGGTGTGCTAGATCACCAGGCGGCCCCACCAAGGTTTTTCGGTAGTCTTCACCTTGAGTGTTGACGCGCGTAAGTGGCGTATCCACTTCCATCCCGTCTTGAGTCCATAGGACGAGATGGGGGGGCTTGTTAGTCTCTAGGTCTTGCCCTAATGGAAAGCCCCACGGAGGACGCCGAGCGCCCTTTGGGACAGCTCGGATACTCCCTGGTTGAAGGAGGCCCGGGTCCAGTTCCTACGGGTTCAGGACTAATGGGAGTACTACCTCTGTCTCAACTGTCTCCAGAAATCCATCTCTTTCCCCCCACTGTTTCGGCAAGCTTTTATCTCCGCACTGAACTGTCCGTCTCTTTGAATGCGTCGGCCTCGCCGCAACAATGCGTTCGCGACAGTATATTCTCCATATGCTAGGAGTTGATTCCGCTTTACTGCTGTGATACGTGAACTCCGATTTCTAATTATAAAATTCATTATAACTGGAGTACATTCAGTTGGCTGTGAGCAAAATCAGTAAACAATTCAATAATTTTGGAGATAGTAAGCTCAGAACAAAAATATTGGATGCAATCAAAGATCTGTCAAAAAGTATGAAGTTGAACATAATGGACATGGAGGAAAAAAATTCAGTATTAAACATAAATGTTGAGGTGAATAGAAACTAATGGACCTTTAATGCAGCGGTTAAAACGTAGCATATACGTTTTGTATGTGAAAAACTGTTTTTAGGCTGCTTTGCAATTTGAAATGTGTACATAAAGCTAGTGTGAAATAATGTGAGAGTTAATACTTACAGCTGTGCTACAGGTTATTATTATATTTATATTTAGTGTCACGCAGACTTGACGGCCTGTCATCTGAATCAACACTGCAGGTATCTGAATGTAACTAATGAATGGCCATTTAATTTGAAATCCTTTAAAATAGTTTTAATATATTCTGGTCCATATAAGAGAAATTATGCGTCCAAGAAAGTCTTTAGCAGTATTTTTCTTGAACGAGAAGTAGAGCTGTGTGTAGTATATGTGAAAGGAAGTGTATCTTTGTGGGTAAAATTGTATTCAGATGTTGGCTAGGGCTAGCAGTTCGGGAATGTGGTTCGTAAATTACGTCGCCAGATTTAAAGCAATGGAAAGATTAAAATGTGCGTACTAAGTGCCGCGAGTGTACAAAACGTTGACATCCAAAAAGGAGAAATGTTGAAAAGCTTAGTGTTGTTCCTTAGATATGTAAGTCTTCTGTCTAACAAGCCAGCATCTCGCAGCCGCTTTTTCTAGTGTTTATTCAACACATCATTCGTGGCATTTAAAAAGAGTGGTAGCGGTGAGCGTCCCCATTAATCTGTGTGAATGAGTGCAGCGTGGAAACTCGTAATGTTTGCTCTGGTGCGTGAGGCCGTTAACACGGAAGTCGGGTCAGGTTTACTGCTGGGGTCATGGGCCCTACACTTCAGTCACAACACTTGTGCGACTTGCAGCAAGAAAAATATAAACCTGGAATCTAACAGAAACATTCTATATGGAGTTTCATCGATGCTTGTTTTTTTCTATTGCACGTGAACGCTATAAAGTTGTAACAGAGGAACTACGGTGGAGTCGGATTAAGTAAACTTTTCCTGGTCTTCTTCATCCATGCTGTCGGATTTAATGAGTAAAAAGGTTTCAGTATTTGGGATTAGAACATACAAGGGTATGCTTTATGTGGAGTTTAAACGCTTTCAAGAAATTTATTTTATACGCAAACTTGAGCATTGCTTTGTGTAATATCAATTAAATAAGTTGTTTGCCATAATTCATTTAAAAGTTTGCAGTCCAAAAGTACTTACTCATTGGCAACCATACTTTGTCTACTTTCAAAAATGCCCGTTCATAAGTGGTTAATAAAGGGAAGTAAAACCGGTGGTCCCATGTCGTCTATTTTCGGCACATACGAAGGGGAGTCAAATGAAAACCTTAATATGACTTTCTCCACTCTTAAAACTATTCTTACAAATGCTTGTTTGTCTATTTCATGTTAAGCGAAATAAGCGTTATCTTATTTTTAATAGCTGTTCGCTATGTAATGCCTTTGAAACTCCGTTCTCTTTGCATAGCCAAGAGTTTTAAAAAAATAACTGCTTCTCATTTGATAAAAGCATAATTATTGAAAATGTTCTGAAAAAAAAAAAAAAAAAACGTTATCTCCGAAATGGCTCACTTCACAAAATGAAAGAAAAAAGGTACCAGACAAAAATTGCCTGTTTTAACCAGATCTACATTTTCTTACCGTTTCGGGGTTATGTAAAAGTAATCCAGAATATAGAGAACTCCTGAGGACATTCCCAGAACGCTGAAGAAATGCATTTCATTTGTCATAAAACATTTTAAACATATGTTTTAATAAAAATCGTCAGAGCCAATTTTAAGAATCCTGGTTCGTTTATCCAGGTGACCTCAAAACGTGCATTTATACTGAAATCTAGTATTTAATTTTTGGTAAGTACGTAATAGAGAAAATTAAATTCGACTTTTCGCGCCATTGTTCTGTAAATTGCTAGTACGGTTACCAATGATGTAAGGAAAGCCCAATATGTACAGAATACTGTAGACAAGCGAGCACTTCCGCAATAGCAATTCAACATTTCTGGTCTTCTTGCAACATACCTACACCGAGGAGGAACACGTTTCGTCATATGTTTTCTGAAGAATGACGGTACGAAACCTAAAGAAATCCATCGGCGATTGAAGCCTCAGAATAGTTATGCATGACTATCACTGCTGCAAATGTATGAGTGGACTAGAAAGCATGCCTTGGTCCCTGGCCACGGAAAGCGGCCCGGGTTCGATCCCACCCATGTGGTGGGGGTTTTAGGTTCCGGGTATAGGACCGGTGCCCACTCAGCATCGCGAGGAAAGTGAGGAGCGTACGCAAGGTAAGCGGCCCTGGTCACGGAAACCAACAATTCCGGCTGGGGGATGCCAAGATGCTGACCACGTCTCCTCCCCTTATCGGTTGGATGATCGTCCACCTCTGCCGTGCGTAAGTGGGCGTTAGGCCGGCAATCGGGTTGGTAGGCTTTAGCCCTCTAAGGGCTGTCGCGCCAGTGGTTAACGTTTTTAGAAAGCCCAAAAGGCTTAACTTCTTTGACGGCTGCTCTGCGCCCGGGTCAGACACACCGCGTTGTGACACCACAGTTTACTGCATCAGTTGAAACCATTGTGATAGAAAATCTCCGTCAGACAGAGGATGAAATAGCCGCAGATCTGAACATTCGTCATGGCTCAGCACATCACAACATTCGTCACGCGCTTAAGTTTCACAAAGTACCTATCTGCAGAATGGATGCCACTGCAGCTCACTTTAGATTCCATACTTACCAGACCTCGCAACAAGTGGTCACCACATGTTTGGATCACTCAAAAGAGGTGATAGGAGGAAATAAATTTCTTTCCGATGAATAGGTACTCGTTGTATAATCATACTACTAATAATAATAGAAACATCTTAGAACTTTTTTTTTTTTTTTTTTTTTTTTTTTTTTTTTTTTTGTGAACACTGGATGCCGGAAGCCAAAGCATACCATCGTATCTTATAGTACCTCAAATGGGAGCGATTGTTTATTTGTAGGTTTTCAGGAAGTGTGATAAAGTAGCTTAAAGCTTTTAATATAAATGTTAAAATGAAAGAGGTTTGTAGCTTTTAATGAATCATAGATGCTGGCAATCGATCATGTTGAGCAGTTTTTTCCTCGCAGCCTCTTGATTCAAGACGGCTCAATCTTGTTCTTCTGATGCAGTATGAAGCATGATAAAAAGTTAACGAGAACTTTTTTTAATTTCGTGGTCTGTATACATTCGATTTTCATATGTTTTATCTGGTTGGTTGACATGTTTGTGATGTGTGTTTGCATTTTCAGCTGTTAACCTATAGTTGGCAGTCGTAAAGCTTATTGTTGAGTGCTTGGCGAACGTTTACATATTTGCAATACATTTTGCTGGAAAAAATAAGATTAAAGTGCAGCACCGCATTTGAAATGTTGGCTGCGGGTTTTGGCGAATTTACCATGAGTAAAATAAGGGTTTCCGAAGGCTAGAAACGTTTTAACGAAGATGGAGAAGACGTTGAATATAGCAACCGCTCTGGACGTCCTGGCACATCAATACTGACGACAATGTGGAAGAGGAAAAATTGTTTCGGAAAATTATGGAATCACTATCAGAGAGGTAGACCATGGTTACCTGGAAATTGCATCACAGTTCTCAAGCTCAATGCTTATTCGTGACTTTTTGACAAAAACGATACCGTTATGTTGTATCAGTCACCGTAGTTGCTGGACGTGGCTCTCCGCGACTTTTTCTTTTATACCCGAGGCTGAAGAAAACGTGAAAAGACGTCGTTTGTCACCATTAATGAGATAAAACAGAATCGCTGAAGGAGATGAACAGCAATAAGAATAGTGAGCTCTAGAAGTACTTTCATGATTAGAAAAAGCTTAAATGTAGGGAATTACTTCAAAGGGCACAAAGTTGATGTTGATGATTAAGTATTCTTTAATAAAAAATAAGTTTCCCTTTATTTTTTTAACGCCTCGTATAGGTAGTGGAAAACTTAGTAAATATTAGGATGTTATTGCATTCCATCAACAAATTCGATAGTGAGATTCTTTATGCAATATGCCAGAATATCCACTCACCGTCAATTTAACCCTTATTGTGATTTTTTCCTCGAAAACTTTGATTTTCTTAAAAAAATACCTCCAACGATTTTGATTACGGTAAATACTTATATATTTACATAAAAATTAAAATGTTTAATTTAAAATTTCTGGAAATGCCTTTGAAACGCTCTTGATCCGGAAAGAATTTTGTGTGACGTTGTCTAACTGGTATACGTTTGAGTAAACCGGCTACATAAAAAATGCCCGTCTGATCAAATCACGCAATTTGGTTTTAAAAATCTCTTTTGGTTCGTAAGCCATTTCCAAGCCATTCAAGTTCAATACTTCCTCATTGATTTAAAGGACAGTCGATTTTCAATTGCTTCTCATGATTGCATGGAAACGAGAGTATGAAATTTAATTTTAATTAAGTAGTTCAAGAACCTAACGAGTGCATCGCTTACCAGGTCTCCCATCGGGAAAAAATCTCCATGTCGGTATCGGAAGTCGAACCTGGTCTCCCACTTTTGTCATTAGCGCTACCAACGCAGTAAGGGGAGGATTAAATTAGTTCGTAATGAATTAAGTTAAAGTAAATATTTTGTTTGTTAACGACGCTGTCAGTTGTTAAGATCAACAACCCTGTGTCTAAGTTTCCTCCTGCAGACTTTTTTTTTTTTAACGAGTATTTACATGCCAGTAAATCTGTGTGAATACCAGATGGTGACTCGGTCCTGAGGCAGAAGTTGGAAACTGAACTAATAAATCTGGTCACGTAGTCGATTTGTTTATTGCACAATGTGTGTAGATATGTATCTAAATCACCCATGCTACCATATCGAATACTGTGATTGTTATTAGTTATTACGCATGGCAACACTGTAATATATATGATACTGGCGTGTATAAACATGATGGAAACTGTAGAAAATGTTTGTGTAGCGCACATTCCTCCTGCACGGCTTCTTTTGGTGGTTAGTACTCAAGATGCAGCTGTCCTTTAATCACATTTAAAAGCCATGGTATGAGCCGGGTTTGAACCGGCGACCTTGGGATTAATAGGCTGGTATCAACTATCTGAGCCACCCAGACCGACATGAGCGAAGAATTGAAGGTGCTGGGCGAATGTAACTCCTCAGATTTTTTTTTGGTGTGTGTATGTATGTGTGTGAATTATTTATATCATTTTGAAGCTCAAAATTAATTTTTTAATAATGGTGTGATTAACCATATAATGAAATGAATAGGATGTACTGTCCACCAAGACAAAGTAAGTCCCTGAGAGGAATGTGCCACCCTTACACAGTGAGACAAGGGCAGCGAATGTGTGACAGAGAACGCATGCTACACAAGCAGCAGGGCCGTTAAAAAAAACACGCGCCGTATCCACTCTGTACACTAAAACCGAGATTTATTCACAAAAGTAGAAGCCGTCAGAATGTTTTTGAATGGTCTGTAACTGTACTGACATGGGGTGTCATAAAGCATACGAGTAAGATAAGGTTAACACGTAAGGATAACCAACACTGTGTGTACTGTCTTATATTACATTACAACGCTGTGTTTAAAAAAAATACTCTCTTAAATGTAATCTATGGATTTTAGATTGTTTTCACAGATGCAGGCTGTAAAATAAATCCCAGAATGATTAGTTTTGGAGTGCCGCTGTGTCTGTAAGGTCCGACACAAGCTTATCTTCTAATCGGCCAGATCAACAAATGTCGGCCTTGAATACTGCTGCGCAGAATCTGATCAACAGATGGTACATATAAACGAGACTTAGCAGCAGATCTTCATGATAAACACCTACATGCCTTGAAGGAAACGCTTCCTGACTTTCTGCTGTATCAGTTTCGGTAATTTGAGACCTTCGTCTTTTGATTTGACATTGGCGGTAACAGTCCAAACGCTCACTTGTTCTCATGGGCAGTGTCGAGTTTTGAACAGTGAAGGAAATACTCGTGTTTGTGCCTTTGTTGGTTGTAATGGCATTTATAAAACCACAGTGTGGAAGGTTAAGTTAATAAAAAGCCTTTCGTTTGTTTTGCACGATTTGTGTCGCCAAGAGAAATACTTGGGCATGTTTGGAGTGGAGCTTGATTTGTGAAATTCGGTGTTTTCCCTTCAACTTGTCTTACCGGTAGTTGACTTAATGGAAACATTGTGATAATAGTTGGAGTTTCATTGTTGGTTACAACGAAGAACAAAACGGGTATGTATTTTCTTTGGCGGTCTTGATTTAAGCAGGGATTACAATGAACTTAACGTGAAGTTCATACTGCTACACTAAATACCTTATTAAGGTGCAATAAAGGAAGGCTCTACTGAGTTTTGGAAATTTTGTGTTTTTATTCAATTTACACTACATTTTTGAGTTGATCAGAATGGTTCAAATTTACAAATATACCAAAAATTGTCATGCTTTTGTAAAATAAAATTGTTTAATTTACATTTATATCTGTGAGCCGTTTTAATGAACATTTATGGAATGTATATGGGCATCACTCTTTCAGCAGTTTTATAAGTGTATAAACTAATATATGTCTGACCGTTTTTGATAATTCACACACTGTTTGTTTACATAATACGTACTGATTTGTTACTGATACTGTACTGTATTGTTTACATAATACGTACGTCAATGCCATTACAACATAAATATATGTTTTTGCCCACAGTACAATTTATGTGCAATATAGTTTTGTTTTTTCGATACATATTATACGTACGTTTTGGAACTCAAAATGAAATGCAATATAGATGGTAAGAAATATATTGAGAAAAGGCGGGCAGAGAGAACGGGTAATCTAAATTATGCTGTTGGGAACTTGGAAAAGGACCGCCCACGAAAAATAAATATATCTCTGTGTGATAGAAGGGTTTTATATGATAAGGTGAAAAAGAATTTTGAATTTTTGTGCGTTTTTTGGGTTAACAGTAATGTGGGAGATGACTGATATTGTATATTACTACTTGCTCCGATTAGTTCAGATTATCACATGACAACAACCTAACGTAATGGAATGAAAAGATAGGAATCTACAACCCCTGAAGTTGGACAGCGTTCAGTTACAGTCCATCCCAAATATCTCGTTTCGTTGTGTTAGACTTCGCCTTAAATCGCGCTATACTCATCATAATCTGGACTTTAGATTCAAAATGGAAAAAGATATTGAAACCAATATTCGCGTAAAAGGTAGATATAGTTCACTGAAAAAGAAGATAGCAAATTTTGCTTTATAGTAGTGTAACAAATTTTCTTACAACTTGGAAGGATGGTAACGTTGCTTAAACTGTGCTTTTGAATAAGGAAGGCGATGTATCTTTGATGATTGATTAAAATAAAAAGTCGTTTATTTAAATTTTGATTTGTTCATCTATAACTTTCTTTTTGATTGAAGTAAAATAATATATCATTTTCTATATTCAGCGAAGTATTGCTCTATTTTTCTTATCTCAATCGATTCTATTCCGAAACAGTATATTTATTAAAAGTAGAAGCTATTGATTTTAAAGCTACATTATTTGAAAATATTGTCATATAAATGATGTACGTGTATAGTTACTCTATAGAAATAGTGTGTAACATTTTTCATTGCCAGAATTTTGAAAATATCAATCCTATACATTGAAATTCACTAGAGGAAAGTTTCAGGATAACATTATTTGGAATACATGGTTCTAACTCATAATTTTAAGTTAGTTGTCAATCCAGCATTACTTAACAACGTAGATTTAATCTATTTTGAAATAATTCTCCATTTGTTTAGATTGAGAATGTTTCAATATTGCAATAATATTTGATTACAAATTGCGAAATTAAGAAACTGGAAGGGGCATATCTTTAAAATACATCAAACACCATTAAAGTGTCACGTTATGTTATTGTATCAGATTTTCTTCCATTTTACATCTTCCTTGTTAACATTGCTCATGCGTAGTCGGTTACTTTCCTCTTTTGTTTCCAGTGTTTTACATTTGTATATAGCTGCCCTAAATCGCGGTCTTTTGCCTTTTAATAACGCTGTGACAAATGGCTGCACAAAGAGAATAAAGTATGGTGGTATGTGGTAATAGCTGGGTCACTTTTAACCTTTAACTTGGTTTGTACGACGACACCAAATGTGAAGTTCAGTAATCTCTTTCGCCGACTCGTGCGTACTGTAGCGTTTCAACGCGATAATTTATCTCGCTGAAGGGTTATTATCACGTGAATAAACCGCTTGTGAAATATTAACGCGTTTCGGCTTCCACAGCTGAGTTTGAGTGCTCGGTTTTTGCGTCCCAGCTTAATGAAAGCTTCAGGGCAAGATAGCTGTGGTTACGAATAGATGAAAACATCTTAAAGTATTTTGGGACGATTCTGAAGTCCTGAAATGGCTCTAGAATGGGCAAGAGTAATACTAAAATGGTTGAAGTTAACAATCCATAGTTTATTCAACATATAACCGCACAGGTTACGTATCTGTTCTTTTATACACGTGACTGTGTCAGATAGCCGTAAGCGCCTACCTATCACTAGTTTGCTGCTACTCCTCTAATCGGAAGAATAAATTAATGTTCTGTGGGTTACATTCACGTCAGCATGATGGCAGAGAGGTGGTATTTGTTTCATAGTCTCCTTCCTTGTGCTAACAGTTATAAAACTCTATTATATATATATATATATATATATATATTACTATATTCACACTGCGAATGAAATCTTGGATCGTGGTACTAACGTTCCATCGATATTTACTAATATGAAAGATATGACTCCTGTAATACGAACCAGTTACACTGCTGCCCGAGATGAATCCTCTAGCTGTTGCGAAGAGTGGCCGGCTCTCCGTGGAAATATGCTGAAGAAACTTCGATAAACTGGGTAACCTTCTGTCGTTCATCTCGTCGGGAGAAATGAGTTTGGCTTGGTTGCGTATTGGCCACTGCAGTTTTACTTACAGCCACCTTTTCATGGGGACCCCTGCTCCTGTTTGATCCCCCGTGTACACTTTCTCTTCCTCGTGTACTGTCCTCCACAGGAGACCCTTAGCACTCGTGGTACCTCTGGCGTTACTAGAGGAACCTCGGGCCGAACAGCCGAGCCCCTCCTTCGGGAGTTGTTCGGATTGGGATGGACTCGAGGGGGCAGTGTGTTCCCGAAACCCGTGGGAATCGGGTACGTCTTCGGACGGGGTTGAGGGAAGCCATTAAGTCTCCCGGGTACTAGCCTGCAAAGCTAGTAGAAGGTGTGCTAGATCACCAGGCGGCCCCACCGAGGTTTTTCGGTAGTCTTCACCTTGAGTGTTGACGCGCGTAAGTGGCGTATCCACTTCCATCCCGTCTTGAGTCCATAGGACCAGATCCCCCCATCAAGCCCCCCCCCCCCCGGCTTGTTAGTCTCTAGGTCTTGCCCTATGGAAAGCCCCACGGAGGACGCCGAGCGCCCTTTGGGACAGCTCGGATACTCCCTGGTTGAAGGAGGCCCGGGTCTTGTTCCTACGGGTTCAAGGCTAATGGGAGTAGAGCCTCTGGACTCAACTGTCCTCCACAGGAGAGTAAGTCTCCGAGGCCTGAGACGCAGGGGGGTTGACGAAGGTTTCCACACCTGTCCTGGATAGGTTTATGACAGTACAGTTACAGACCATTCAAAAGCATTCTGACGGCTTCTGCTTTTGTGAATGAATCTTCTCGGTTTTAGTGTACAGAGTAAATAGGGCGATGTTTATAACATGTCCTTGTCCCACTATGTAGGAAAGCACATTCCCTTCAGGGATCTTTGCGTTACTGGACCGTACTTCCCTGGCACAACTTCCGGAAGTCTCTGCAACTACTAGTCAGCTTTGCAGAGATACTGGCGGACGATCCGAAAAGTTAAATATTTGTCAAGAGTAGACTTTAGGGTTTAGTGAAGTATACATCATTTTTTATGCCTCTTGGCTTTTTTATTTTTCTGTTATTTTGAATTTTCCTTTGCCTTTCGAAATTTTACTGTGTATATTTAACATAATTGTGACATTTTCAGCATTTTAATGTTTGTAGCAGTCCTTATATCTGTTTTTGTCATTATTTGTTTATAAAGGAACCATGTATTTGAGCATCCTAAACGTACATCTGCCCGCCTCGGTAGCTTGTTGCTAGCGTGTCTGCCTCACGTTCAAGAGGTCCCGAGTTCGAATCTCGATCAGGGTGAGTTACCTGGATAAGGTTTTTTTCCAAGGTTTTCCCTCATCCTGAAAGACTAATGTCGGATAATTCTAAACTCTATGGACCCTGGGCTCATTTTAGCACCATTTCGCCCATTCCATTCATCGTCGATATGACTTAACGTTGGAGTACGTAAATTGCAAACTAAATAAATAAAATAATAAAATAAAAATCCATCCATATTTTCTCGCTCTTTAACACTCTTTGTTGAAGACAGCATCTCGTACATGTGATCGTATCTCCTCACATTCGCCATGGTTCGAATTTTAACTGAACACCGGTCCTAAGGCGTTTGTCTAATCAGTTCGTGAGCTTGGACCTGTAATTTGTGTTAAACAATTTCATACTCCTGATATTTCCTAGAGGGGTGTGTTTCCATGACGAAAAACTCTCCTCTGCTGTTGCTTGAGCCAATAAGATCTCATCACTCATCCATCCTACAAGATGAACCATGCGGGGTTGTTTTATTAGCGGTCTGTATTTTCGTTGTGTGGTCTTATGCTTGGAGAGAACAGGAGTGTATTACAATTATTAAATAGTTTTAGCATAGGATAAGGTAAGGATTAAATGTTAAATTCCTGCTTTTCGGCGCACTGATAACACCTGGCATATGCTCCTAACACAATAAGGCAACGCAGCTCTCCCATTTTTCCGCTTCGGGTGAGCTGTCAGAAGTCTCAACTTGTGTAAATTAGATCATAGGGGCATTCCGTGATAGGGAACCGGCGTATCACGTTCCAACCCACTATGTTAGGGCTTAGGTTAGGGCTCCACTGGCAGTAGAAGGTTGGCAGCTCTTACGCATTCTAAATATGCAAGTGAATCTTTAGGCGAATCCATGTTTTAAAATGGGACAAGAAGGAATGATATTAAAGCATGTTGGCGGATGACCGAATACATAGCTAATATATAATGATATTTAGGTATTGGTATGGTTATACAAATAGCTAATATATGCCTAATTTTATCTGGTTTTGACAGCCATTTTGCTTTCTTTATGTAGAAAAGTTCACGATGCCTGTGCGTCGAAGGAAATCGAATTATTTTAATAAAGATGTTTGTCTATAATTTTGGAGTATTTTAAAATTGAAAGGTGATGTCACTAATGTGTGAAAAATGCATTTTTGTTCATATATTTATATTGTGCAGTAAGGCTCCTTATCCGCACATTTTTAGTTTTGATGATAAACTGCTTGAAATGAGAAAAAACAACATAGGTCTGGAGATTAGAAGAGCACATTATGGATGTTTCTAATATTTGTGGGTGCATAAAATAATTATATTTCTGCTAATTGACACTGCACAGCCAAAATAATGCGGGGAAAACCTTTTCTTTTACATGCTATTACGATTTCTATGTTTACATTATCGGAAAGTGAAAAATTACCCTGCTGAAAATTGCTTCGCTACACAATAATGATAATAATATCAAACTTTACCTTAATATAAAGATGGCTGCCGAACAAAAATAATTCATAATTGTCCTGACGCCAGAACACTCTGTTGACTCATATCACGCATGAAAACTCAGCCCGAAGAGAGCGTAATTAAATCATCCTTGTGTATCCTATACACCGAATAAGTAATTTTGTGATAAATGCACCTACTAAAAGTTTATATATTTGTTTAGGATACGATTCGGATTCCCTAAAAAAAAACTTCCCTACAGCTGTTTTTCTTGCAAAAGGTCTGTTACACAGCCATCAATCATACTTCTCTTGAAAGCAAGATTGGGCAGTGCTAAACTATGTAGTCTACAATCAGAGCGAAGCCACCCGAGTACTTTTCCTTATAGTACCGAAGTCTCACGGAGCTCCGGCTGTCAAGCTTTCGTTGCTTTACTTCTGCATATCTTTTCTGCAACATATCTCTTCTTGTATGTCGATTCAGATATCCCAGGAATCGAAATATTTTCTGGCATATTAAGCGAAATATTCATGTCTTGAACTATAGGTATTTTATAGCTTGAGTGCTGAATGCTATCAATTCTTTCATAAACCATGTCGACTATTTCAAATATTGGCTCTGAACTGAGCACGTTCTGCATATTAATATTATTTCAATAAACACAAATAAATGGATAATAGTATGAAACAAAATGTACGATATAGTAGAAGTGTTGTACTACTCGTTTGGAACTTCCTTACTCGACTGACGACTGGTCCGTAAACCTCTCAACTCGTACGTCAAATCTCACCTTCCCAAGTATTCATTGACAATGAAACACTTGATCTAGAGATTAAGCACACACTGCTACTATCTCGAATTTTTAACTCTGAGAGCTCAAACTTTTTAAGTGTAAAGCTTCGTTGCTTATAAAACCCAAAATGCAAGAGACTTCAGGGTTTGCTGTTATCAGTGAAACATGTATTGATGGAGAAAATATTACACCTGTAATAGAATTAAATGAAAAAGGTCCTCGTTGATGTTTACTGTGTTATTAACATCATTTTAGAATATTTTACAAAAAAAAAAAAAAAGTTCTTTCTAACACATTCAGGCTTATATTCGATACTCGTATGTCTACTTTGAACATACATAAATGCTCAAACTTGTTAAATTACCCTCTGTGCCACATTTTATCCAAATTTACACTTATATGTTTTTACAAATATGAGTTTTAAAGTTTGCACCAAGAATTGCTTCAAATTTAATTAAATACAGACAATCGCCTATTAGATATAACTTGGAGAGAGCATTATTAGCGATTTACCTGGTGTAAGAAGTTACGTCGCTGTACTTTTTAATTTCATTATTTGCTTCTACCCATAGTAAAGCGTTGAGTAAAAATTTGAGCAAAATGTTTTAAGCCCTTCAGTATTTTTTCATTATGTTGCATAAAACACGACCATCAAGAAATGTTTGCATTGCGTTTTATCAAAGCAGACAATAAAACAGCTGACTTTAATGCAGAAAGTGAAACGGAGAGGAAAAATCTTTGCAACGTGCTTCCTTAAGAAACATCAGCATTTTTAAACGATTGTGGGGCTACATAAGAGCTAAGGACCTGTGGCCTTTATATTCATGTCCTTCCTTTTATCCTGCTCCAAGATACCAATATTGTGATATCGATTATATCATTCGTGTCTTGTATTGGAAATTATCGGGCATCTCGGGTTGCTAGTCATTGCGTTATTGGTGCGCTTTTGTTCAACGTTGTGACCATTTTTGTGCTTTAAGTTTCTTTGTTACAAAAAAAAAAAAAAAAAAAAAATGCGTTTATTGCTAGAATATAAACAGATACACATGTGAGTCATTGTCACATACGAGGGTCCTTTGATAAGTCAGGTAAAAGACAAACATGTTTCTTTCATGGGCATCTTACCTTATGTTTCGACAGTCTCCAATGATGGCCGTATACTTGGTCCAGCGTTGTTCTAACTTTTTCATCTCGTCGGAAAAATAGCTTCCGTCAAGCTCTGCAATATACTCGTTTGGCTGGCCTCGTAGCTGAGTCGGCACTTGCCTTCCGTGCTAGGGGTCCCGGGTTTGATTCTCGGCAGTGGGGGTGGGGATTTTTCTCCGACCAAGATAATTCCTCATCTTCCGCACTCTGGAAGTATGAATGAGAGTGCGAATGTGTGCGTCATCTAATGATTAAAACCCAACGAATACGAGTTAACACCGATATGTTCCAAAGGAGAACGGCCGCCGATGTGACCATTGCAGTTAAAGGCGGGGTATAAATGGAACAAATAAAAAAAATACATACTCGTTGAGGGTGACTATCACTTCTTCTTTTGATGAACATTTCTTACCATCAAGCCAAATTTTCAAGTTTGGGAACAGGAAGAAATCACTTGGGGCTAAGTCTGGTGCATAAGGTGTATGAGGAACCAGTTCAAAGTCCAACTTTTGCACTCTCGCCATTGCGATTGCTGATGGTGCATTACCCTGGTGAAAGAGCACTTTCTGGCGTTTCTATCTCGGTCTCTTTTCACTCAACTCATGATCCAACAATGAAGCATAATAGGCTCCAGTTATGGTTCTGCCTTTTTCCAAGTAATCTATGAAGACTATTCCGTGAGAATACCAAAAAAACAGTGACCATCACCTTACCAGCTGACAAAATGATCCTTGCCTTCTTTGGTACACCTTCACCAGCCTTTGTCCATTGTTTTGACTCTGGTGTGAGACGATGGATCCAGTTTCATCCACGGTCAGAAATCGGCATAAAAACTCTTGCGGATTGTGATTGAACATAGCCAGACACTCAGTAGAAGTGTTTCTTCCGGATGCATTTTTTATCGACTGTGAGGAATCGCGGCACCCATCTTGCACACAAATTTTTCATTGCCTATTTTTCATGCAGAATGTTGTGCACTCGCTCATTTTGGATGCCTACAGCCTCAGCAATCTCACGAATTTTGATTCGGCGGTCTTGCATAGCCAGATCGTGATTTTTTTTCAATAGTGTCCTGTGTGGTGACCTCAATTGGGCGACCAGCTTACCGCCTACAAAGTTGCAACAAAAAATTTTCACCCCTTCATGAAAATTTACCAGACTTATCAAACGACCCTCGTAAAACCTCTTCCTTCCTTCATCTGATAGGAACTTTGGTAACGTGTGGAATCCAATGATCCACATTTCACCGAAAAAGTTAGCTATTTTCACATTCCCCAGCTCTATATAAGAGTTAAAGAATGTACTGCATTACAGTTAAAAATTTGATACCGAGATTTCACTGGAAATACTGGTTTTGAGATTCCAAAACTCTGAAGAAAAATTAGGCTAACTTCGCTTGTGCGTTTGTGTCGATGTGTTTGAATAGCACAATTAAAAAACGAAAAGTCGGTTAAATATATTTGAGTTCGGCATATTCCAAGATTTTCTTGAAAATCTTCGTATACCAAGCTACTTTTTACATGGAAAATGTTTATAAAATTTTGATTGTAGTACCATATGTTTCAGAAGCTTTTATGGTGAGTAAAATGTATATAGTATACCTTTGAATTTTCGGGGAGTGCCTCTCAAGTCCTCCTTTTCCATAACTCGTATGCCGTAAAAGACAAAATCTTTTTTTTTACAATTTCCGAGATATTCCTTGTTATTGGTTTGAATTTTCAAATGTTGTTAGATTTTTTTTTTCGAAATATGAAGTCTTAATTTCTTCTTCATTTATGTGCTGGTCATGCAAGGAAAATGTAATAAAAACATTACATATCGCCCAGCTCTTAATCGATTTGACTGTGACTTTATCCTACTGTATTCCTCTATTCCCATTGTGTCTGCAACGAACTATTAATAGAACTTCTGACTAATATTAATATGTTTAAGAAAAGACATATTAATAGATTAATGTGTTTAAGAAAAGTAAGGTTTTTGAGAATAATCTTCTGATTAATAAGTGGAGAATGCATGTTAGTGCATCACAAGAGACTTTCATTTCAGTGTTACTTTATTGCTGCGTTTCTCATTAACCTAACTACATAATCATCACACTTGCCAGATTATACACGTGTGAGATTTAAGGAATTTGATTGTAAAGTGTGATGTCATGATATCATTGGGTACACACACAGTAGCCATATAGATTCAGCAGTCGGTCACTGTTAATACGAGAAATGACAGTACACTAGTACCTACATCTGAAATTTGTTTTCGGCACTGTCAAAACCAAGCTTTCTTGCTTTACTTTATCGAATGTCCTCGATAGTGAATTCAAATATCTGAATGGCAGTGGTAGAATTTTCATAGACAAGGGAATTAATTGTTCTTTCACACCAGCCGTGTGTAGGTCAAGTTTGCATAGGTATAGTTAGGCTGAAAAATTCAATGCCACGGCTGGCGTGAAAGAACTATTAATTTTCATGAATTGACTTAATAAGTGGTTTGAACTATAGAGCCCGGATCTTTATATACTTAGTTGCCAATAAGGTAGTTGACTCATGTGTTTATGTGAACTCGTAGTGGTTTACCAGAAAATACGAGTTACTTGAAGAATTTAACATCGTTCTGGCAGGTTTCATGTTAGCTCAGTGGTTTAGAGTAATCTGACTAGACCGGGAGATACATGGTTCGAATACTGGCTATGGCATTGAATTTTTCAGTCTGACTCTGCCTTTCATAGACATGGTTCACACTATTTATTTTGGGCTGAACAATTTTATTATGAATCATTTTGCAATCGGTTCTGAGAGTTGATTTTCGGATATCTACCTATAAGAAGTTATTAATCTTCTCTTTTAGATCATAAAATGTTAGAAGCATGGCACTTTTGTTCTGACATGTTTTGCGGCTCTCTTTAACGTCTGGCCAACTTAGTAAATGATGAATCTCTATTTTACGCAATGCTCTTGTTTATCTTAGCATCCTTGTAAAAAAATTCTTCCCTTGTCTTGAGTTTTAGTTTTAACAATCTCAGACGAAGAAAAGAGAAGTTCAGGAGAGAGGAATCAAGAGTCTCCACCCATTTCCTGTAAGTTAGCTGGCTTTGTGGGGAGTGGTAACATCCTGCGGTTTTACCAAGTTGGGTTTTATTGTGTTGTCTACTTTGTTGTACAAGATAAGAGTTAAGGTGCGCAAAAGAACTTGTCATAATGTATTACAAAGCATGATCTGGATTAATGCCTTCTGTTTGCGCTAGTATCTCAACTGTGTGCGCCATTGTGCTGAAGTTTGGGAAGTACGAGAGTGTACTCTTCAGTATTGAAGGTTCACATCGGGTGGCAGCATTGAAATAAATAGTTATGTGCAGAGTTGCAGAAAGGGTTTTTGCTAAGGGTGGTTCTTTCCACATTTGACAACAGATATAATTACCATTCAGTCAAATGCATGGGATCATACCAATATAATGGACAGTGTTTCTTATTAATAATGAAATACTAAACCGCCTCTGCCACACCTATCCTTACCCCTTACCTGGTTGTAGTACTCCAGGTTGTGCCCGATTTCACCAACAGATGTTAAGACTTAACACGAGTTTAACAATAGTTATAACAAAAATTGCATTTCACCAACACGTATTAGCTTAACACTCGTGTTAAATCTCTTGTGTTAAACTAACAAAGCAAATTTCTGTTGTTAAGTCCTTAACAGTTATGACTAGTCAAGAAAGCGGGCGTGAACGCAGCTGTTTATATCGATTTGCTATATTTAAGACCGTCTAAATGGCATTCGTAATACAGTACGGCCAATGAGAACTGATTATGAGGCGCTATCAGAAGAAAATTATACTGCAGAGGTATAGACTGTCGAAACAAGTTGCTCTGAACACTTCTACGGAAGTACAAGAGAAGTTAGAACATGCTTCGAAAGGAATATCCCGATATCGTCTTTGCTTCAAGTATTAATAACTTTGCTATTTTATAATTTAGTGAATTATGTGGATAATACTGTCCACCTCCCGTCTTTAAACGTTCAAGTCACTCATCACTTGTCCTTCTTCGCTCCTCGTTTTAAATTTACGTATACTGAGCTAGAACATGCATCAAAAGGAATATGCCGATATCGCCTTTGCTTCAAGTATTAATAACTTTAAGATTTTATAATTCACTGAATTATTCGGATAATACACTGTCCACCTCTCGTCTTGAAACGTTCAAGTCACTCATCACTTGTCCTTCGCTCCTCATTTTAAATTTACGTAATATTGACGAAGTTGTTTCTTTCATAAATTTGGATTAAATTCAGTTCCAATTTTTTCCCATGTGACATCTTTCTCCTTTACATTCACCGCATCCGTCCCCTTATTTTCCACGATATCTTTATGTCGCCTTGATGCTGCACCAAGACTGAAGGCATGCTTGCCACAGGACATTTTATTTCTATAAAGTTTATTTATTCTGTAACGAAGAAGTTATTTAATTTATACTCACACTAATCAGACCAGTTTGCTTGAGGACTCTAATATGGCTATCCTCTATCCTTGTATACTTTAATTTTATTATGTATATTATGTATATAGCTCCACAATTTGTATAGCACTGTGCTGAGCAATTGAAATAAATAATTCAAAAAAATCTTTATCGTCACCAATTCAATTAAAAATTCTTTCTCCATGGATGAGATACTTGTCTCACGGCTTTTGTTTACGATTTTTTTTACCCACCATTTTTTCAGCCGTGTGTAGACGAAAATGAAAACAAAAGCGCATTGCAGTACGTTCAGAAAATAATACGATGCATCCATAGCCTTCTATACCTGTCTCTTGGCGTTAACACGTGTTTGTTGACATTTTAGATAACAAGTTGGTGAAATGCAAGAAATATAACAGCTTTGTTATCGCTGTGACAATTGTTACGTTACATTTGTTAACGTCGATTTTAACATATGTTGGTGAAATCGGGCATTAATGTTTGCCCTACTGCCCCCTTTCCTTAGTAGCTGAGTCTGAAACTGACCTGGGTCCAGGTGCTAATATTTGAGTACCACATTTTTACATCAGATCAGTACGAGACTGACCCGTCTAGGGGTTCGTGTGGGCTGTCATTGTGAAGCATGTCTTTCAGCTACTCTACTATTTCCGTACTCCTCACATTTTGCCGCGTATCAAGGTTTAACCTTTATTAATACTCATAAGATCCTGACACTTGACAGTGTTATTTATCAACCTCATAGCCCTGTGTACGTGCGTGTGTGCGAGAGAGAGAGAGAGAGAGAGAGAGAGAGAGAGAGAGAGAGAGAGAGAGAGAGAGGGAGAGAGAGGGGGAGAGGGAGAGGGAGAGAGAGAATTCAAACCAATCGGATTCACATTAAGGCTGATGGAGGAACTTGGCAAGGGGGTTCTGCCCACATTAAACAAGAAAACTTACTATGAAAAATCAAGCTCACCAGCACGTTTCTCCCTACCTGATTCCATATGAAGCTTGAGGAAAGACATGCAAATCTCGTTAATGGATGCTCAAAAATTGCAGCAGAGAATCATACAAAGAAATGGTTGTTGGTTTTCCACGGAATGTCCCGGCTTGTGAAAAATAAAAGCTGTAGTATGTAATGTTATTTTTACTAAGACATGACAAAGGAAACTTTATTTTTCTTTTCATTATTTTCCTTTTGAATCATTTTCAGTATTATTTCACCGGAATGTGTTTGATCGTTTTTATAATTTAAGGGAATGTTTTTGGTCTGTTTAGGACAGCATAGAACTTTGCTTCCTAAATAAGAAATCTTTCATTCTGTCCAAAATAGTGATGGTGAAGATCAGTAACGTCCCACTGTTAGGCATATATTTTATTAGAATTAGTTCTTCGTCGAGGGGAGTACATGATTTAATATAACAATATCCTTGAGAATGAACTCTTGTCGAGTTCAGATTCAGACGGTGTGATTTAGTGCAAATGTTCGCAAGTGATCGACGACCCTTAGACCTGGTTTTAAACAGCACTTTTGCTGCCTTCAGTGTTTCAGATAAAATACTAAAATCGAAAGGATTTCCACAGTTTCTGCCATAACCTCGAGTTCATTAGAGTGTGACCAAACAAGAAATCCATAGTCATTCTAGTTCTCACAGTTCTAAAGCTCCTTTGTGATGCAACTAGTGGGCTGGGTTTTTCTTCAAAGAAAGAAAAAAGAACTCTTTACTTTGAAAAAACGTGATACTTTTTATTAAAAATTTAGAAGTATTCATAGGAATGCAATTGGAATCTTTACGGTTTTTTGCACTGCTTTTGGTATTTTCCAGCACTTATTATGCGCATTCATTGGTTTCCCAGCTGTATCTAAAACACGGAACAAACATCGTTCTTTCAAAGCTTTTGTGCATCTGTGCATTACACGGATGCTGTTGTAATATGAGATGCTGGAGTAAAATAAGAATAGTACAGCAAGCTTCTGTTCTCATGGGTGTCTTGGCATGGCGTGTGGTGGTACTTCCAGCGCACTGAGATTTGAATCCGATAGCGGAAAAAACAAAACACTTCTTCCCCAGTATCTGAAATGACATCAGCAGCTGTAGGTTGTAAGAGGAATTACTATAGTGTATACCAGTTTTTTCTTGAGGCTTAATTTAAATGCTTCTCTATCTAGTGAAGGGATGAAGCACAATCCAAACAGGTTGACTCCGGAAAGCGAGCGTTTTAACATTGCGAAGTATTAAACAATAAAAGTAAACAACACAGGCAAGGGCTGAACTTTTTTCGTTGAGACAGAATATCGAACAGAGTAATCTACTCTACTTAAGAGATAATGGCAAAATTGTAAATAATTACATCTTTTGTTTTTGTGCAGCCTTATTAATTGGAATTTATTTAATTTGATATTTACTTAAGCAGTTTATGCACGAGTTAATTAAATAGGTTTTGCAGACTCCCATACCTCTCATTTGTTACTCTGAATTCTGCTCTACTTCACAGAAAAAAATCTGATGCCATGTACTCACCTGACTTTCTCTACTGTTGTACAAATTATTCTTACAAACACTTATTCCTCTGCCTACTTCATGTTAAGAAAATATTTGCAGAAATTACTTATTGCTTATTTTCTTGAACGTGCAGGAGGACTATAGGAATACATCCCGCAATAGTCGTATATTGAAAGAGCTGGTCATATGCGATGGCTTAGAAATTTCTTCTTTATATGTCGAAGAGATAAATGAATAACGACTTTCCATTTGACCAAAGTATAAGTGCTGGAAAATTTAGATAAATAACAAAATATATCCTACACACACAAAGAATGTATATGGTAAATTGTTTAACTAGATCTACGTTTTTTGACTTTGTCTTTTTTTGTAAGATTTTGTCTTATCTTCTACGGTTTCCCAGTTATGCAGATGTCTTTCAGAAAAGCGGATCTCTGAGGCCATTCCCAGATAATTGAAGATATGTTTTTCATATGTTGGAAAATTATCTTAAACATAATTGTATTTAAATAAAATCGTTATAAGCATTTAGAGCAGATAAAAGTTTTCGAAAAATAATCCACGTAAGGGGTAGTCTGGGGTGGGGGACTTTCCTGAAAATCTTTGCAACTTAGCATCCTTGGAAGATGCTGAACTTAAATACAAAGTTTGGGATTTAATCGAGTCTTGTTTATTTTTAATTTTTTTTATTTTTTATTTTAGAAAAACTATACAAGGTTCGAATGCGCGTGAACACACATACACGCGCACGCGCGGACTTTTCTCTAGTACTTTCTTTTCTTAAAGTACGCAGTAAGGAAAGTAGAAATAACAGCTTTATTTTTTCAGCCTTAGTAGTAGGACTTTCTTTAATTTGGTACACACTAAAACAGTTATTTAGATATAGCCCCCAACAACAGTTGTTTGTCAATTTTAAATGTTAATTAAATTGGAGAAATGTTAGAATAGCTATTTGATAAAATATAGGTCATAACAGATAAAACAAAAGAGGCGCACAGTCAAGAAAGTGGAATATATTATATAAGTGCAAGAGAAATGATCGTGAAAAATCAGGTAAACATGTAGATGGGAAACAAGCTTCCACAAAAAAAAAAAAAAAAAAAAAAAAAAAAAAAAAAAAAGTAGAAGAAATGATGGAGAAGAATGCCTGCAAGTAATGTGTACATCATTTTATCGTAAACATATGTCTTGTGCTTTATATTAAACTGCAATATTTAAAAATGCAGGAAGTGCTGTTTCACAAATAAAGGTAATATAATCATTGATCCGAGACCACAACTAGTGAGTTAATCATCAATGCTCGCCGACTGCAGCTACGCCGAGAAGAGGGCAAAAAAGCCACAAAATACCAACAAATCTATGTATGTTAAATTGGTATCCGAACACAAAATAAGAAACTTCTAACCAATATATTATTATTTCTTGCACAACTATTTAAATAGATTCTGAAATATATAGAAAAATCGGAATTCCTATTCACTTAAACCCTTTTAGTTTTTTCTTTGCAAATTAGTTAAATTTGCCAGGCTCTGCATATTCAGATCATGAGTTTTCTATTCATGCAAGTGTACGCCAGTTTGTGTTCTCCATTTTCCTTAAAACGTCTAGTGAGAGGTAGTAAACATCGTTTACACATGATAAGTAAAAATATGGGATGATATTTGAATCAAAATTTTTGTCTCAGTAGAATAAAGAGTAATAGATATAACCGGTTATAAATTATGCTTTTGTATCAGGATAAAGTTACATTAATGGTAATTAAAGGGGTAATTTATTAAACAATCTTTCACCTTGTGAATGAAACCAAGGTTCTGTTTTTGTCTGTCTCGCCCTCTGTGGAGGAACTAAGTAGATATTCCTAGTCGGATAACCGCATGTGCTTGCAAAGGGAGTATGGGTTTCATATCTCTTTAAATTGTAATTATATATAATTTAGCCCTCGAATAAATAAAGGTTTACAATGAGGGTAACAGTAAGACATAATGATTCGGGGTACTTTCTTCTGTATTTTAAAGTTATTTTACTAGAATATCAGCAAATAGTACCATATAACTTACATAAAATACACATACTTTAAAGGAAACAGCAACAGATACTGCGGTTCGAAGCATGAGTATCTTAGAATAAACGCAATGGTATTCCCATGTGTAGTTTAAAGGAACACGGGGAATAAAATGCTGACAAAAGGAACAAGCTTCTATTGAGTTGTAGAAGTTTACGTTTAAATATATTGGGGAATCATCTTTTTGTGCAATTTCAATTTTTCCCCTTGCAGTTTGTTATTTAAAGAGCCATTTTAGATACAACATAAAGTTGTATAACCTTGTTGTGTTTCTACCCAGTTTGTGTTTTTAAGATATAAATAATTTTTAGGAAATAAATATATACATTTTTAAGATATAATGAATAAATTTCAATTAGATTAGGATTTTATTGATTTTTATTCACAGTTCCTGTCAGTGTTTCGGGAATGCTGCTGCGTTAAGGAATACATTTAATAATAGAAATGTATGAATATTTAATGAAAAGTATACATAACGTGTATTTAACTGATCAGAATTATAATAAAACGAATAACTACTATAACTCTTTTAAGCTCACAAAATAAAATAAATAAGATATTTAGATGTATATTCTTAAACTTTTAAGTAGGTAGCAAATTTTTTTTTTTAATTTGCAGCAGTCATTTGTATAAGTTTTTTGAAACTCCAATATCATGGAAGGTGCCCGCCTCGGTAGCGTAGATGGGAGTGTGCCTCACGTTCAAGAGGTCCCGAGTTCGAATCTCGGGCAGGGCCGGTTACCTGGGTAAGGTTTTTCCGGGGTTTTCTCTTATCCTTAAAGACGAATGTCTGGTAAGTCAAGCTCTATGGACCCCGGATTCATTTGACCATCATATCACCAGTTTCATTCATCGTTCGTTATCTGGCCCAAATGACCTTGTTGTTGACGGGCCCTAAAACACCACACACACGTCCTCACGTTGGAGGACGAAAATTACAAAAAAGTAATTAATTAATTAATTAATTAATCCTGTTCGTTTGAGGAGTATCAAACTCTATCTTGGTTTTACTTCAACCCACCAAACCATTCAGTACCTCATTACCAATTGTTTGTCAAAGGTGAAAGCTTATTTTGGTGAAAAATCATCTTGAATCTTACCTAAATGAATTTTGTGCCAGTTCGATTTTATTACCTTTTCTTGCTGAGGAAAACGAAGAATTGTGTATGTTTTTGGGTTGTGTGTACTCAGTGTCACATAGTTTAAAGAAATTGCAATGCCGTCCACTGTGGACAAAAGGAAGTCCGGAATTAAAGGTACTTGGAGCCTTGCGTGTCACCTTTAATGTACGCTGTTTCAGAGTAAATGAAATCGCTGGAGGCTCACCGAAATATATCATATTTCATTGAGCGTTATGAGAACATTTCACAGTAGCTCAGCGGTGCGGTATCGTGGTTATCAAATCCGCTTCAAGTTTCCAGGGATACTTGCAGGTTTAGAACTTGTGTATAGCTATGGATGCGGAAACATAGAACTGATGTGCCGTGGATTCCGCCTATTAAGAGTCCTCTCTTTTCATCAGTGATAATATCAAAGGTACAACGCTGAAATACAAGATAAAACTGAATAGTGGTTGGTGTAAATGTTCGAAAACATTTTCCTCTCTCTGAACATTAGTTAAAGGACATTGAATACATTCTCATATCCTAGCTGATTCCTATTTTTCCAATATTTCTTGACCATTTACCTCGGAGATTAAGATAGGCTGAAATTTTACAGGATTTTATCCAAATGCCAAGTGTATTTTATTATACCAACTTTTAATTAAAATGAACAGGAATTGTATACAATTCTACACCAAAGTAAATCTACAACAGACCTTACAAATCCTTTTCATTGTGCTGAAGTTCTGTTGTCCTTAGCAGTAGAAAACAGCTTATTTTATGGTGTTTGCGAAAAGTGCTGGTAAAATAACTGATATCTTAAAATACAGAAGAAAGTGCTCCGATCTCGCTGTAAACCGTTATTACAAAATTATGTTAACAGTACTAATTTCCACATAGTGAAATCTGTCAAAGTATGTTTAATTTTTTTTTTCAGTACGAGGTGCATTCAAGTTATAACACCTATTTTTTAAGGACTCGGAGCAGATAGGAACTTCTGTTTTTTTTTTTAAATACACGTGGACTCTGTGTATCTCGTGACAGATGGCAGCACTGTACAGTAGTGACAGCGACGAGAGTAAGGACTGTTTTTGACACTTAAAATGGGGACGTTTTAATTGCAAGAACCGCGTGTAATCATTTGCTTTCTCCATTTTCGTGGTGTGACACCTATTGAAATTCATCGCCAGTTGAGTGAGGCATGTCAAACCAAAACAGTTGGCCGACAACGCCTCCAAAATGGGCAGTTCCGTGGGATCTGTGCACATAATCCTGTATGAAGATCTGAAAATGCTCAATCGGTGGTCCTCCAAAACGTTCCACTCGCTGGATCATGTCGTCAGACCGGCTGGTGTGAGGCCGTTACTGTCTTGGTTTGTCACACGATGGTCTGCCTTCATTGAACTGTCGCACCCAGGAACGCACATTAGACACATCCATGGTACCATCACCACATTCCTCACTCAACTGGGATGGATTTCAATAGGTGCCACACCACGAAAATGGAGAAAACGAATGATTACACGCTGTTTTTGCAATGAAAACATCGCCATTTTAAGTATCAAAAACAGTCCTAACTCTCTTCGCTGCCACTAGAGTTCTTTGCACTGTACAGTGCTGCCATCTGTGTCACTCATTCACAAAGAGTCCATGTGTATTTTAAAGAAAACCGGAGGTTCCTATCTGGCCCCAGTCCTGACAAAAAAATAGATGTTATTTCTTGAACGCACCGCATAGTATTCACTTCAAATCTGAAGTTCAATTTTAGCTTCGTGTCAGCAAAATAAACGTAAAGGCAGCTTTGGCCTTCAAGAGTAAAGCTGCTGCCGTCACTGCTACACAAGGGTTAAAGAACGCGTTCACAGTAACACTGTTTTACTGTCAGGTTTTGCAATCGTCCGTGAAGTGGTATGCATCACAAAAGTCTGAGAATGTCTTATACAGTTAAATTCTTGCAGTGCGAGCTGAATGACCATAACGGGTCGTTCTTCGTGGTTTGCAACATAGGGCAAAGGTTGTTGAATTTTATTCTTTAGTGGATTATTCACAATGTTGTTCATATGATTCTTAGCTGAAGAATTTCGAAGTCCAAGCTCCCAAACCCAGGCTGTTGCCAGGACTTCGCCAACAAGAAACTGCTGAACTCTGATGGACAGCTTGACTTGGGCTGAAAATAAGTCAAAATATCTTCATTTCATGTATCCATAAATTTATCGATATGCTCTAGAGCAAAGATATTTCCACTAAAAAGGTTAAAAACATGGCTAAGATTTTTTTTTTATTAATCTCTACGTGATCCCGTATCAAAAGATCACGAAGGTCAGTTGACTCTTATGTAAGGTTTTCAAATAGAGAGATAGTTTCTCGGTATTCGTGTACAAATACTGTAAGTTATGTTTTGGCGAAGAAACCACTGTGAGGTTTTCATACCTTGGTGTATGTTAGGTAAATATCTTGCTTATTTAAGGGAGTTTTATAATTACATCGTTGGTTTAATTTTTTCATTGAATCGTATTCGGTTGCATTAGAACAGATGGATGCGGTTTATTTATCTGATGATCGAATTTAAAGGTTAAGGAGTATAATTTGTAAAATTCAAAGTATGGGTTTCAGTATGAAAGAGACGAAGTATATAAACTAATTGTTATTTGGCTTGACCACTGCAACCTTTATCGTGTAAGCAGGACTATACATATTTTTTATATACCAGTACTCCTGAGTAATAGAAATTATTTGAAGACAGTGCCTGTAGATGCCAGAGGGAAAGCTGATCTGCTTCTCTCTGGCGCGCATATTAATATTATTTATTTATGGCATTTTGAGACAAGTAAGGACAAAGCTATATTACAAACGTTTATAAGGTATCTATATTTCTAAAATCAAACTTCGTGGACCAACAGGCCGATGCCGAGTGAAGGAGCACCCGACTACGCAGAACGTGTGGTGCAGTACGGGTGGGTGGGACGTGGTTAGCACCCCAAGTCCCTCCCCGAACGGTTCAAATCCCAGCCATGGCATTGAATTTTTCAGTTGGCTCTAATTAATCAAAAATCACCCATATACCGGAGCAATGTATTTAAAAGGATTAATTCTTTAAGGATTAATTCCTCAATATAAATTTACATTAAAAAATAATCTACGATAAAAATCCTGGTAACTAAGTACTTACAATAGTAAGTCGCCACAAGTGGTTGTCTCAAATTTGAGAACCCTAAAGTGGTCTACCAGGAAATATGATGAGTCAATTGGAGAATTTAATGTCAGGAAGGCACGTTGACCATGGTAGCTCAAGGGTAGAGCAACTGGACGGAAACCAGTAGATCCGTGGTTCAAATCCCGGCCATGGCATTGAATTTTTCAGTTGGCTCTAATTAATCAAAAATCACCCATATACCGGAGTAATGTATTTAAAAGGATTAATTCTTTAAGGATTAATTCCTCAATATAAATTTACAGTAAAAATAATCTACGATAAAAATCCTGGTAACTAAGTACTTAAAATAGTAAGTCGCCACAAGTGGTTGTCTCAAATTTGAGAACCCTAAAGTGGTCTACCAGGAAATATGATGAGTCAATTGGAGAATTTAATGTCAGGAAGGCACGTTGACCATGGTAGCTCAAGGTTAGAGCAACTGGACGGAAACCAGTAGATCCGTGGTTCAAATCCCGGCCATGGCATTGAATTTTTCTGTTGGCTCTAATTAATCAAAAATCACCCATATACCGGAGTAATGTATTTAAAAGGATTAATTCTTTAAGGATTAATTCCTCAATATAAATTTACATTAAAAAATAATCTACGATAAAAATCCTGGTAACTAAGTACTTACAATAGTAAGTCGCCACAAGTGGTTGTCTCAAATTTGAGAACCCTAAAGGGGTCTACCAGGAAATATGATGAGTCAATTGGAGAATTTAATGTCAGGAAGGCACGTTGACCATGGTAGCTCAAGGGTAGAGCAACTGGACGGAAACCAGTAGATCCGTGGTTCAAATCCCGGCCATGGCATTGAATTTTTCAGTTGGCTCTAATTAATCAAAAATCACCCATATACCGGAGTAATGTATTTAAAAGGATTAATTCTTTAAGGATTAATTCCTCAATATAAATTTACATTAAAAATCCTCAATTGGTCCTTCAGAAATCTCAGGAAGCTCAAAGCACCCCGGTTTAGGTTCCCTGGTTGCAAGAAAAACTCCTCGCTTTTCGGGAGTCAAACACAAATTCTGCGTTTCGATGTGAGACGTAATACTTGTATGCGCAGGATATTTAAAAGCAAGAGTTGCTGATTCTATGAAATCTTGGAGCTGAATTTTTTTCAGTTTCCCTCTGCGGTCTTTAGTAGTGTACTTTCTTGAATCACCTCAATTGCCTTTCCATCGAACATACTACTGAGTACGGAGTGAAACGTGAGGGAAATTCATGGAAAAGGTTTCATTCTGCAAGGTCTTTTTTTCCCCATTTACGACTCCGCCGAGAGCTAGTCGTGGAGCAGATCCCGAAATGCTGTTATCCGAGCGCATTGGACCGGAGAAAAAATACGATTGACTCAATTTCCGTGTTACATGCTCAAAACATATCCAGGTTAGTGGCCTCCTGGTAGATTCGTGACGATGGGCACTGTAGCTGAAGCAAATGGACATGTGTTCCATCACATGGCTTTCTCTACTCACTCCACTTCAAATTATTCTTGCAAAAGCTACTTTGTCTACTTGCTTACTCAACTAATTGCTCAAAATAACCTTATTTTTAAAAAGCGTGTGTCTGTGTGATGCTTTGACATTCCATGCTCTGCTTGACCGAGAAAAAAGAATAGGGACTTTTCACTGGAAAAATGGTGTAATAGCACATCCAAATATTAACAAAGAATGTTGCGGTAATGGCAACGTCATAAATGTGTTATTTGAGTAAATTGTATAAGGTCTATATTTTTTGTGCAGTAAGACTTGGTTTCTACCTTTCCAGAAAATTGGTGATATATGTACCTACCTGCGTTTTATTTGCCATGCAAAAATCTTAAACATATGGCATTTTAATAGAGGCATTACAGCCATGATTGAGCAAATAAAAAAAGGAAACATTTTTCCATGTAAAGGGGTGAAGAAATTCGAATCGTAACTTTGAAAGTCGCCTAAAAGTTTGGCATATGACCATCTTTTCCCTTTTGGGTTCGCTGTTCACGTATACAAACACAGATGCACCCATACATGTTTATAGAAACTAATAAATTTGTATGCAGGTACAATGTTTCCTTTATAATACATTGTTTAAGAAGTATAATTGTTAGTGTTGAAATTCCTATTTTAGTTAAATCATATACTAACTCTTAATATTACACACTGTACTAAATAGTCATTTACAGATCTTTAAAGATAATGAAATGCTTTTCAAGTGTAACAGAAAAAAATTAATATTAATTACATGCTAAGAAAATATGAAAAGCCTATTTAGAAGCCTATAAAATAAAGTGTCCCCGACAAAAAGTTGTGTACCTGATATGAAATAGAATCCTGCTCTTCACTAAACCTTTAAACTATTCTTATAAATTACCACAATAATGAACAACTGTAGTTATAAAGAAATAAAGTAAAGAAATAACTATTTTGTTCGTTAACAATGCTGCCAATTGCCTGGATGATATCAGTGTTGCCAATGTTCCGTAATTTAGTCCCGCAGGTGTTTTTGTACATGCCGCTAAATCTACTGACATGGGACTGTCACTTTTAAGCATACATAAAAACCATCGATGTGGGCGGGATTGAACTCGTGACCTTAGGTTGAGCAAGCAAGCAAGCACCTAATTGAGTGAGCCACCTAGCCCGACCTTCAAAACGCTTCTCAGCATCTGTCTGTAAAGTATAATCATTATGAAACTATACATCTATATGGCTTATACTGTTTAGATTGATTTGGTAGCTCAGTTTAGAATATAATCAGTTTAAAGATCACTAGTGTGATTTGGATTTACTCAATTCGCACCAACTTTCACACGGAAGAGCATCGTCATTTGGTGAAAATTGCATAAAAAACATAAAAACCTTAGTGTGTGAACACTAATGGTTGGTTTTGAAGCAATACTTAGAAAACTCTATGCACTTTGTGTTTTTTTAATTTTTTTTTTAATTTACGTCCTCCAACGTTAAGTCATATCGAACGATGAATGGAATGGGTGAAATGATTATGCGTCCAGGTTCGATGGAGCTTAGAGTTACCGGACATTCCTCTGTTAGGATAAGGGAAACCCGAAAAAAACCTTATCCAGCTAACTCACCCTGACCGAGATTCGAACTCGGGACCTCTTGAACATGATTCAGTCATGCCACCATCTACGCTACCGAGGCGGGCATTCGTGTTGTTGAGTCAGCTTCCCAATCTTGAGTATGAGATTTCTAAAGACGTGAACTTTGGCACACCACGCTTGTGCCATCGAAGGGGAAAAACAATTGAAACATGTTATCAATATGTTACAACAGTGTGTTCTTTTGAATTATATCTCATTCGACTGTATTTATTCAACCGCAGTAAGTTTAAAACATAATGCTGGAAAGCATTACTTACTGTTTGCTTGTTTATATACACTGCAGCATTTCGCTGTAAAGAAATGGTGGAAGAAACACCCTTTTGGAGCTGTGTAACGGCCACAGGGCTGAAAGGATCTGGTAGCAGTATTAGCATGCCAAATTAAATTTTCGTGCCGCCACGGAGAGAAATAATGGAGTTCTTCTGAAAAGATATCTTTGTTGTGTTTTTCTTTCTTTACGGTATCCCTCGCTTCTCTTCATGTAGAAGGGAGGGAAAAGGTGGTGAAGAGGAATAAAATGCTGATTGCATGAGTATCCTTCAGGAGAAATCGCAAAGTTGGGTTGCATCCTTTCACCATTCTCTTAATACTATGCAGGTACAGGAAGGTGGTGTTACGTAAGGCGATGTGGTAATCTTGTTAAAAGGGAAATTGTGTTGTAAACTACCAACTTGACCATGACATTCTGCAACTGGAGTCAGCTACCCAAAGGAGGCCATACTAACCTAGCCGGTTTTAGTTTGTTCTCTATCAAGAGTGAAAGGGGTAGGTTTAATACAGTTGCAACTTTAGTGGCTTCCTTATGTATTTTCATTCTGTTCTGGCTAAAATTCTGGTTTATCCTCCCTTTCAGTGAAAAATTTGATTATGGCCAAATCTATGACTATATCTGCTTTAGGACAATATTGGTTTTCCTTGCAGTGGGAGAATCTTATGCGAAAGTGCTATTTGTTAATAGCTTTTGTTACTGATTCATTTTTTATAATAGAAAGCAGAAGAAACTGTGGTGATGCAATTCTAGATGCACATGGCATAGTTAAGGTTTTAGATTATCTTTTAATACTCATATAAATTCTTTTCTTCTCGCTTTAGCTTGAACACTAACAAGATGCAAACCTGCAGTATGTTTGCTGAAATTCCATTATGGTAGAATGTGTGCTCTTCTTGAACTCGCCGAAACCGCGTTTGAGCTTTCACCTGTTACAAAACAAATTGCATTGTAGACCAAAATTTACTTCAAGGGTATTGTCCTGAAGATTTGTTACAAGAGAATTCTGTTTATACACACTTTATGAAGCTTGATTAGAGAATGCCAGTTATAGGAAACAACTAATTGATTAAAAATAGTGTGAATGGAGTTGAATGTGACTTGTCTCTTGGAGAGTGTCGGAATGATCTTTCACTTGGTTCTAATACGAGTTTGCTCGTACCAAGGCTTCAGAAACAAAAATTGGCGTCATTCTTTCGACAGATAGCGACGCTCAGTTCAACTTCGACGGTGGTGGTAGCTGCAACTCATAGCATTCCTGCCATTACTCCTAGGTACAATTTTCAGTATTAATCGGGTTTGCTTTGCCAAAATCTTCGTGTTGGTTGTATTAATGTTTCTTCCAACCGCTTGGGAATTAAATACAAAAATCTTGTTATCAAGGATTAGGCTTACACCATTTTGCGCCCTCGTTCCTGCGGTCTCATTCTGGGTTGTCTAATTTCTGTCTTCTATTTCGTATTTTATTTGTTTAACTTTTCATTTCATATTCTGTGTTGCATCCATTACTATTTTGTTTTCTTGTACTCATTAATGGAACATATTTTAGTCTTCTGCTTCTGTGTTTCTCCAATGTTGTACATCCTTTATTTTAAAAGTTCATCTCTGCTGTGTACGTATCTTCGTATTCCTTATCTCTCTTTCTTTACTCTTCGAAGACCGTTTATCCATTAGAATATCGTACTTCTGTTAAAATCACACACATATTTACTCCCCCACTCTTATTTCCAAGCTCAAAGGAGGATGTCGAATAATCTTCGTTAAAGAAAAATTCCCATCATATATCCGGAAACTCGGCCGACCGCCAGACCACAGCTTTTTGTTATTTTCAGCAATTCACTTCTTTAGTTTAAACGATTACGGCCATTATCTTATAAAATTTAAATTCTCTCCTGTTTTGCATGTGTGTGTGCGTGTGTGTGTGTTCTTTGTATCCCTACAGATCATTTGAAGTTTACTTAGGCTATACGGCAGTCGAAAAACTCACAGGGTATTTTTTTCTTCTGAATGCCATAAGTTTAATTTTCTTACATGATACTTTGAATTATATTTCTCAAGTAATTGGTTCAAGCGACATCATACTTTATGCGGTTCATTATCAATTTTTAAACTGGAAGATTTTTTTCGATATTTGATTTAGGATTCTGGAAACATCTGTAGCGGTGGAAATATTCCCAGCAGTGAACAGACACTAGTGAATTAGAATCGAGCCTGGTCGATTTATTAAAGATGTGATGCTCGTTTTTCAAAGTCGTGTTGCTCGTCACTCGGAAGCATCATAGATAACGCTCATGAATTGTGTGACAGAGAAGATGGAAGACAACTTCCTATAACTGTGGAACATCGACCGTGACAAACGGGCGTGAGAGATGCGCAAAGTCGTCGCAGTGTCTAGACTGAGCTAGCCAGCTTGTGACTAAAAAATTAGATGATCCACGCTTTGTTCTTCTAGAATTATTACGGTAAATAAGTGTCGCTTCAATGCACTCCTCAGCTTTGGAACGGAATTAGTTCTCTTTGGAATGAAAAACACACGCTTTTACTTTCAGAGCATAAAAGATACAAAAAAACCACCAATTTTTATTTGTGTAAGCAATTTTGAAAAGTTGTTAATCGTGATTAGCCTATCGGACTTCAAATTCAGGGGTCGCATGTGCTAGTCTTAGGACTGGAAGTAGTTTTCACCCATTGTAAAAATATGAACATTAAACATCTTCAAACTTAAGTTTTAACCATTAAAGAGGTTCAGTACTTATCATACACAATAATTGATGTTGCAGTTATTTATACTAGTGATGGGCCCATACCACTTTTTCTGGATACTTGATACCGATGAACCAACATTCGATGTTCACTTTATAAAAAGCTCTAAAGGTGGTAGTTTAACTGAATTATGTTATTGTAGTTTTCCGTCTATGAATGCAAGTAATCAATTTTGATTTTACTCATTTTCAGATGTCGTGGCATCATGTTCTGATAAAGGTGGGAAACTCCAATATTGCGTTTAGAATGGACGTTCTATAAACTGAAAACCTTTTTCTGCATACTTCACACACTGCTCTGTTATTAGTACTGTCTATTTCAAAATAGTTTCACAATTCACTCATTTTTTATTTAATATCATTGTTGTAGATTGGTAAAATGAAACATGTGTAAAAATTAGTTCAGTAGTATAGCTGTAGATGCAGTCGTAACTCAACTTTTGACTTGCAAAATGCTTAACAGATCGAAGGAAACAACAATGTTATCTGATGACCTAAGTTGAATTCTTTTCTGTTTTCGCTGATTTTGGTAGTTGTAAAGCCCAAGAGTGAGTTCACCAAGCCAGGCAGTTACAGAAGCGTCATTTAGTGCATCAGGTAAATCAGCTTCATTCACTACTCAGTGTTGCATGTTAATGAGTATTTATTCTCCTATTGTTTTGCATTTATTCACTCGCAGGAAAGGGAGTCAAGGTTTATCAAGAACTATAGTCTAGCAACTCTTTGGGACACATGCGAGGCAATAACGTGAAGGCTTGACACCTTTTTATTGCTTATCTAGCGAGGAACCAACAGAGACCAAAGAGATCGCTAAATATTCGTTGCTGTAAATTTGTTTTATTCTGTCAACTAATACATTTTAGCAGGACTGTGAGACGGGAGCGACGGAGGAACAATTTTACTGTACAATATTCAACAGTCGGAAATGTTCACCTCAAATACCTGTCATCCTATGGTTATTGTGTTGGACTAATATAAGGCAAGTCTTTCTCTTGTGAAACGTACAATTCTGTGTTGAATTTAGACAAATGTGCGTTTCTGGTATATTCGGATTCTGAAGGACAATTCAACAATGAACTAAGATATTATACGTAATTGCGTATAATAAACGTTTAACAAAATGATGTGTTCACTTCCTTACGACTACTTTTATCGTCTTCGTGAAGAGCTCAATAGGAATTTGTGGCCCTGTCGGTTCCTCGAGCCCCATGCTATGTGTGTCTTATACAAGATAGGATAAGACGACGGAGGGGACACCTAATACCTCTACCCCAATTAATGTTTCGTGCATATACCTCCGGGCGGAACGGTTGAGATGAAGGAGCCGTTGGAGATGTAGGAGCTGCAGAAACGACCAGAGTCGACAGAGACGCCGAGAACTCAAGAAAATTTCCAAGGTTTGACCACCAGCCTGGAGGGTGGCTAATAGGCTTCCTCAAAATGGAACGAGCAATGGAGACTCAAACGGATGCCACCTGATGGGGCCGAGTAGTAGTTCCAGTTGGCAAGCTTCTGCACTATCCGCTGTTGATCAACACGTGTCAACTTGTGAAAGAGGAAGATAACATGAGAACAAATGGTGGAGAGAAGAGATTTGCAATAGAAGACACAGCCCCAGCATCCGCCTTGCAGACCAGTGGAAAGAAAAAAGAAAAAAAAAAAAAAAAAAACTTGGAAAACCCCATGGCAGGAAAGAGCTGCCCCCGAATAAGAGCCTTATGGATTAACAAATCGCCATCTCGCTTATCGCCATCTTATACAAGACAAACTCACATCCAGGAATACTTCAAACAAATTAGTAATAGGCATGTAACAGCCAGCAACCCTAAATGTAAATGAAGGACTGTTGGTTAAATTTTAAAAAAGTGTGTGTGGACAACGAAGATTGGCAGTTTCAGATTCTCCAAGATAGCAGTTTCATTAGGCTTACATGTGAGATCTTTAAGAATAGTTGAGGAAAATCTTGCATGGCTGTACTACTCCCGCGAATAGGCAAGGCTCCACACAAGTCTCGTAGTTCAGAGATGAATGTTGCGGCATCTGCTGGCGTTATTCAATTCCAGAATGAACAAGTGCCCATCCACGCGGTTGAACTCGGACCATGGGAAGGATCGATAAACTTTAAGCGACTCTACGAGAGCTCCATAAAATTCAGCGTGAATACTTAGGTGAGAAATACGGAAATTACCTTGGACGTAAGATGCATACAGGTGTGAGAGGTTATCCCCTCGGAATCGGGTCCTCCGCAGGAAGCACCTTGAATAGACTGAAGTGCATGCGAGCGATATTACAAGACTCTTTCATACAAGAGGCTGCGGATCTTACTCGGGGAAATATTAAAGGCGAACTCTTCATCTCGAGAGCAGTAGGAACTACTTCATCAGCGGAAATTGCACTGCAGCAATCGATAATCATCTTTTCTAGGTTATGTCCCATAAAGCTATTAGTGGTATCAGTAGTCAATCTCTACATGACCTCAGAAGGCTTTTCAAGGTTTTATTTCAATATTAAGGAAAATGGGAGCGTTCCCGAAGAAATTTTTAACGCTAATTTAATTTGCTCATGCTCAAAGAAGTGATTTGTTTTTTGTATCATAATGACCCAATTTGTATTAAAGCCATTTTCTCAAATGATCTCCAGCCCTCCACTTCCCGTTTGCTGTTTACAACGCACAAGCAGTCTTGTAACTTAATGGTGAAACACCATTGTACATAATTACAAGATACATTCCACACAACAGTTGGACATTTGGAGAAGAATAGGCCCCTTCATATTTTATAGTAGAAGACGAAGAAGAAGAAGAAGATGATGATGATGACGATGCAATACACTATGCAAACATATGAAAACGTATTTACCTAAATGGAGGCTGCCATTAACTAAGCCTATCAAACATTTATATGAAACTCTACATGAAAATTAGCTTGCATATGGAAATGGTGCTTATCTAAAAATCAAATTTACGTATATGTAAAAGTAGTTTATATTCCACAAAAAGGATTGTTCAGTATAGCTGGTGGTCATTTAATAATACTGAGGGCCACTGTTTTAATTATATTTTCTTTAAAACTACCTGTACCTGGATTCCTAGCTACGATTATTGGGCTAATATAAATTTAAGCAAGGTAATATTTAATGTTAAGGTTATGCTATTGACTGTTCTTTTTATGTAGAACTATTATACAGTGAAGCACAAAATTATTGTAATTTTGAATCGAACTATTTCTCCATTCTCCGTTTATCAAACGCACTTCATTACGACCTTCCAAACATCAGCTCTTATCGACTGTTGAAGCATGGAGTGTTATTAACTCCACTGTCTTGATTATCGCATGTTCATTTTCCCTGGCAATATTACATTTATCTTTTCTATTTGATAAGTGTGAGATGTTTTGAGTTCCGGACCTTTATTGCATGAATAATAAGAAACATATCGTTTGATTTTATTTTGTCATTTAATACAAACCTTACATTTTTATAAATATGCATTATAGCTTTCCGAAACTAATATTACCATTAAAATTATCCAATTTCACTTACCTCCCCAATTTTATGCCTGCACTCTCAGGTCATGAAGTTGACGGATTTAGAAAATACACAAAGTGGGGAGCTAAAGAAAAATGGTTGACTTGATTTAATTATAGCAATTGTTCCTGTTGAAATTTAAAATATTTGACATTGGTGTGGCATTGTATAGTAGATTCTGTTGTCTCTTATTTTGTTGTACTACCTTTTGTTTTTTATTTGTTAAATTGTGAGCGTCCGTATATTTCAGAATGAAATATCAGCAGCAATTGTTTTATTGACACGGTTTTCTTGAAGTAGCAATTACAATTACCCCCCTCTGTGGTGGGGATAACGTGTGTGTCTCACAAATTATCAAGATCTTTCATCCGGGGTTTCACTTGTGCTAAGAAGATGACTTGACTGTTGGGCAACTTTAAGCGTTGTGAGCCTCGGGTTCATTCCTCGTACGGTGTGACTCGGTTAAGAGACATGTCAAAAAAGAACAAAACTATTTTGTAGTCCATGATAAATCAATGAAAATCTAAACTCTTGTATACCTAGTGTTCGTATTCTAGTACATAGGATTTATAAATTATTTTAAGTCTTTTAGTAATTTATAAATTAAAATTTACAAGGTGTAAACATATATGCACCCATATGAGATTTGAATATATCCAGGTGTGTGGGTACATACAGCTTTAGAGACATTCCAGTTCCCTTTGAATTTGCAGTTCTTCAAAAGACCTTTTATCGCATCCTTGTAATTATCCATTCTGTGATTACTTAGGACACCATTCACAGCATCTAGGCTTTTCTTTGAACTGGTAAAAGCTTGCCGATGAATGTTTCATGACAAAAGTTTTTTTTTTTTTTTTTTTGATCCCACAAGTTCGTCAGAAATAATACGGCGTTTTAATGGTGAGAGAATTATCAAAATCAGTTGAATGATTTCTTTTAGGTTACCCTAGCAAAATAGGTACAAATAATAAAAATAGTAATGCTGTGCCGCAACAGCTTTGTCGGGTCCAAGACTGCCTAGTTCTCTGCCGGCTTCACGCTCATCTATTAGATGAGCAATCATCTAATACAGGAGGTAATAGGCCATCATCAGGTATCCCCCAGCCGGAATGTAGGCTTTTATTAGCGTATCGCTGCCTATCGCAGCTTTTCATTTTCCTCACAGTGCTGAATAGGCACCGTGAATCATTTTGGGTAATGAAAAATACCGAGAAAGTTTTGAGAAAACGACATAATGAACAACAACTGAATAGCGGCAGCACTTAAAAAGAACAAGTGTTGGCAAATTTAATTATGCACATCTCGAAAATGGTTGGTCACAACAAATTAATTGAAATAAGTCGTATAATTTAAAGTTATCCATATTATCTCTAGTAAATTCCTATACCTTATGGTTCAGCTTCATACAAAATCACTTCTGAATGAAGACGTTTTCACAGACTCTTCCTAAAAAATTCAAGTTGTGCATGTTAGTTGTTACATATACATTTTAAATACGCGTTATTTTAATAAAAATACTTATGAGCCATTCCTTAAAAAAATGTATATCGAAAATACTTCCATATCAAGGTTACTTTGGTTTGACATATTTTCTTGCAAATTTTTGGTTGTATTTTCGGAATATATTAAAATTTTCGTTTTCGTATTTATCGAACAACTAATTTTTGACTTATGCTTTTCACAAACACATAAACTTGTTTATTTTAAAAATGCGTTTTGATTCAGAAGTCTCAAAATGTGTATTTGAGCCGAAATCTCGACATCAAATTTTTGGGTGGAATACAACACCTTGTATATAATAACGAAGAGCTTGTAATTTTTTTCCTGTGGTAGCTTTAACGTTGTATTTTTTGAGTTGCATTACATTTAAATAATTTTGATATTAACTTGAGATGAATAAATTATCGTCTGTGATTTGTTGTGCAGTGAATAAGAGATCTCTCGTCTATTTAAATTCACATAAAATCGAATTAGATGAGCCGAAGTGGCTGAAAATTAACTCGTCATTAATTGAAACGAAGAACAGGTAGCTATATTGTTGATTACCATCCGGTTCAGCGTTAAAATAAGGGTTTCAGCGCGGATGATTTATAGCAGATTCGAGTCCCTGTCTGCAGACTGAGGACTTTTGAGTGCGCCTGAAGCTTCATTGTTACAGCTGCAATTACTCAACTTTCACATACACGAAAGGCGCATTCTTCCGGAGCTGCCATTGTGCATTGGAGTCCGTGCTTCAGAATTTTTACAGACAGCAAAATGACGTAGCACTTGTCTGGCATTTTGCAAACGCGCGTCTGCAGAACATGCAAATGCGGGATGTGTAACTTGTGGTTCAAGGGGTCATTTAATTTCATATGAGTATAACGGTTATAAAAACAGGTTAAAAATGACATTTCAATTGCATCAATATGAGTACAGTTGTAAATATTGCAGTCTTCTTTTTGGAAAAAATAAACTATCTCAAATATTTGGCAAACGTTTTATCTCCCCACGCTCGTTGACATAGAATGGGAACGGTACAGTTATTCATTCCCCAGCCGCTTCGCGATTGGAAAAATGTAGAAAGTATTTTTACCGTTTTTAGAAATATTCATAGTGTTTCCCCACTTGCTGTATAGTCCTAAATATATTATTGCAGCTGAGCTTAGGAAATGTAGGTTATGTTTCTCGTATGTTTTAATGATCCTTTCAGTACTGTAACAGATAACAGTTGCATACAGTCGAAACAAAACAACTTTCCAGTCGAGTCGAATCACATCCGAACTGCTCTCAGTATTGTCTACTAAACTCAACTCTATTCATCTCAACTGTGTGCTCCTTTTTTAGGGTCTGGAATATCAAGCAGACATTCTAAAAAAAGGAACCTACTCAGAATGACCAAAATGAAGTATGGAGTGGGAAGCCGGTTTTAAGTGACTTTAGTTTTGAGGGAGACCGGCCATTAGCTGCACTTATGATCACTGAGCCGGTCGGGTATGCGCTAACACCGGCAGCCCAAAGGTAGTTTCGCGCCTCGGTGACAACTCAGTTGTTTTAATTGTAAAAACGACGCGTTCGTATTTTCTCTTAACACTAAAATAAATAAAAAAATCTGTATATCTAATAGCCCAGTTTATTGAATCTATACCAGGCCTTATTATGCAAACTTCATTTTTAACTTTATTAATTTTTAAATCAAATTACACAAATTACAAATTTTGCAGATATAATCTCTTTGCTACCTTAACGAACTAACTAAACCTACAGATTATTGGATTCCAGTAACCTTACAAACTTACTCATCTAATCTATCTAAAAGTCTTTTACTTTACTTTTAAACCAACAATGTAAATCAAATTTACATTACTACAACTGTAATTGCTATAACAAACTATGAAAGACCGCCTTGGTAGCGTAGATGGTAGCATGTCTACCTCACATTCAGGAGGTCCCGAGTTCGAATCTCGGTCAGGGTGAGTCACCTGGATAAGGTTTTTCCGGGGGTTTCCCTTATCCTTAAAGAGCTCTAAGCTCAATGTATCCTGAGCTCATTTAAGCATAATTTCGCCCACTTCATTCACCGTTCGATATGACTTAACGTTGGAGGATGTAAACTTGCCAAAAAAAAAAAAAAAAAAAAGACTTATGAAAGACTTTCTCCTCTGCAACTGGTATCCAGAGCTTTCTCCTACTGGTATCCATCTCCTAAAGGGACTGGCATCAGTAGATAGAGCTGGTTCGTCAGTTCCAGATATCCGGGTCCTCATCTTTCCTCTTCTGTATAATCAGTTGTGTTTGTCCGCTCTGATACTCTCTATATATCTCCTCGGCTCTCCTAGGGTTCTCCTTTCTATGGTTTCTACTCTTCTTTTCGACATACAAAACTGGCGTCTTCTATTTATCGGTTGGGCGTCTTAAATTAAGACAAGTTTGGTAATCTGTATCTTCAGTTTCTCTTGGTCCTCTTTCCCTCCGACGATCTCTTAAGTAATATTCTTTTCTCGTAGATTGAAATGTTCCTACATTTCTTTCTTGAAGTAATTTGTCGCGGGTCTATTCCTCTAACGCCTTAGCGGGTATTGTCTGAGACATATTTTCTAAATGTGCATAATCTGCTGCTTCTCTTAAGATGTTCCATAAACATTATCCTTGAAGTTTCCTTCGAGCGTATTCTACTAGTTCACTATATTTATTGCACTCAAAAATAACATGTTCAGGCGAATCTAAACAGTTACATTGCTCACCTAAATCTGAGTTCTTCTTTTTAAATATACATTATATGGGCCATGTCCTATAACAAAGTGAAAAAATCCTTTTCTTGGTTTTATATGTTCCAATTTTAGCCTCTCTTTAATGTTCGGAAATAAATAATGTATTATTCTTCCTACGTGTGCATTATCCCACTCTTCTTGCCATTCCTGTAATAATTTTTCACTTCTTTCGTAGTACTTTCTCTTAGCACTAATAGTTATTTTGAATTTAGCTGCTCCTTAAAGAGTAAATTTCTCTAAGAAATGTCTCTAGGAATACGTTATTGAAAGTCTCTGCGATATGCAGTCTTTATTTAAATTAAACCAGTTAGGCTTCTCTGTTTATATTTTGTGCAATTTTACTTTCGCAGTAAATAAAACGCAAACTTGCATGCAGTATATTTGCTGACGACGTTATGGTCAAATATGCAGTATTCTGGCTTCTCAACTGAAAGATTGGTTTCCATTTCCGGCTAATGCGGGGAAGTATCTTAATTAGAATCATTCCCTACACGCGCAGAGTCCGGAAGTGTGAATATGGGAATGAATGAAATTGAATACAAACCTTCGGTCGAAAGATAACAATCAGTTGCGTTTTAACTTGACAATCTCCACTCGGTAACAGCTTTTATCAATAACTACAAAAGATTTAGAAGGCAGTGAGCATAGCCAGCCTAGTGTCCACATGAATGATGAAATTCAGTTAAATGTTTATGGTACCGCAAAAGTAGAAATTTAGCGTTTAGGTAAAAAGTGTAGGTTCAAACCTCATATCATTACACATGTTTTCATCTCTGTAGGTGTAGTATAGTATGGTAGCGACCGGAGTTGTTTAGGCTTGAATTCTAGACTAGAATAATTCAGAATAAGAGCTATTCGCTGTGTAAAATGGAACGGAGACGGCGAAGTGCCAACGACTAAATAATAAAAACCACGCAAGGTAATTTATTCAGTACTAAATCGTAAGTGACTTGAGTTAGCCACTTCAACAGCCCACATACCTGCAGAGGTTCTGACAGCTCTTGATGTCACCAACGACATTCGTGAATGTTCGTAGCGCGCACATCTACACTGACTCTCATAAATAATCGGACAGACTTTGCATTTCACTGTAGAGTGCTCTATAAAGCAGGATAGATAATGTGTATCAATCTCAAGGTACTCCTTGTGTTAATCAAAACTCATTCTATGAATATCCATTTTAGAGATTGAAAATGTGGCTAAACTAAGAGATTTCCCATTCAACCTTGTTTACATCATGAGTTTACGACACAAAAAGAATCGGACAGCACAAATGAAATGCAATACAAACGAGTCGGTGAAGTATGTCAGAGGACAAAACAACATCGTAGGAGAAGTACGTCAACTGTGTACCAAGAAGAAGGCAAGATTATAGTATGGGGCCCAGAGGAAAGCAGAGTACCTTTGAACAGAGACTGTTAGTGATCTCTCACTATGAAAAGAACAAAAAATACCGGCAAATAGCAGAGATTGTGAATCTTAGCAAAAGTACAGTTAGTGACTTAAATCACCGGTATAAGTATGAAGACAGAATTGAATCTCGAGCAAAGCCAGGGCGACCAAACTTCTTACCGATAGGCAGGAGTCTTATATTATGCGGAAGGCAAAACGGAAACCGCGTATAAGTGCCCCGATGATTTGTGCTGAGATTCAGGAAGAACTGAGTTTGACAGCCCTGAAATGATCAGAAGGACCATGCGAAAACAAAATTTTAATGATCGCGTAGCCAGAAAAAAGCCATACATCTCCAGCAAGAATAAAGGAAGCGATTAAAATTTGCCAAAGACTTTATTAACAATACAATCTATTGGTGGGACCAAGTTATTTTTTGTGAAGAAAGCAAATACAACCTCGCTAGTTCCGATGGCAGGGTGGTTGTTTGGAGAAAACCAAACACGGAGCTGGAGGATCGCAATTTACAAGGCACAGTCAAACACGGCGGAGTTGGTGTAATGTATGGGGCTGTACGGGATTGGGAAAGCTGGCGTTCATAGACACAACCATAAACAAGGAAGTATATCTTAGCCTAATACAGCAAAATTTAAAACAAAGTACAGAAATGATGGGTATTTTGGACAGCTACTCATTTTATCAGGTTAATGATCCGAAGCATACGTCCCACATTGTGCAGCGATGGTTACGTTACAACTGTCCTCATGTACTGCATCCACCCCCTCAGTCCCCAGCTCTTAAGCCCTTAGAAGCAGTATGGGATAAACTGGAGAAGGCCGTGCGGAGGACCCCATCACCTCCAAGCAGCACTTGAAGGAGAGTTGCAAGAGAAATAGAGCAAACTTTCTACAGCCTACCTGAAAAACATGGTTCACATCTTGCCGATTAGGTTGCCAGAAATAGTGAAAAGAAGGGAGAGAGTCACAAAGTACTAAGCCATATTTTGTATCACACTCAAGTTATGTCCGATAACTTTTGAGGGCCAAAAAACGCCATATTTCTGTTTAATTCTTGAAAAAGCACGCATTATATAATTCTTGTGTGAAATAACATTTATTTTCTTACAAGAACGAACCATGTAACTGTCGATTATCATGAATTTCAAAAAATAGCACATCAAATGCTGAATTTCACTTTCTAAACGTAGTACTCTGCTTTGTCCGATTATGTATGGGAGTCTGTATATCGAGCAGCTCCGTGTTGGATAATGCTTTTCGTGATGCACTTGGACTCATGTTTCCTAGTGGCCTAAGCTGTCGCTATCAAGATTTTATTGGTTAACTCCCGATGTTCTGAAACTTCGACATGCTGCTTTAACTACTCTTTGCTAGTTCGACTCTCTGTAGGACCGTTAGATAATCCAGAATATATATTTTCTAAATGCAATTGTTAAATGCCCAACTTGTCTTCATTCTGCCGGAAAACGGTTGTTCATCTGTAAACTATGGCAATACGTTATCCTGCAACTTAGGAACAAGTCTTGCTCGTGGAGCAACGCTATCCAGAAACTTGTAGTCACACGAAATGAGCGCGGAAGTGAATCTCGGTGTTGTCATAAACAATCCCAAAGCATTCAGCTGAAAATGTAAATAAACTTTTTTTTTAAAAAAATGTTATTTGGGATGATCTAGGAGTTTAGGTTTCGTATTATTAAATAATCTGCTTTGCGGATGTTGAGAATGTTATTCATACCAAAATACGCTGTGAGCATAACTAGACATCGAGGAAACTATGAAACACATCCTACACGATGCTGAACTAGCCATACCAAGTGATTATGTCCGAAGCATTTTGAGAACAAATTTGTTAACCACTGCCTCTACAATAAAGGAAGCCTTCTCAGTGTCAATAAAGACAATATGAGTCTCTAAATTGACTGAATTTTACTATATTTGCCTATAGTAAAGAGAGTATGTAATTAGTACATTTCAACCAAATCTGTAATACCAAGGTAGTGTGTAGATTGTGCTTCGTTGTGTGTAGACGTGACTTCAAGTCCCGTTTTGACATGTGTGTTTGTATCTGTGTAAATGTGTATGAGGAGGGTTAACATTAGAGAAAGGAGCGAGAATCACAACAAAACAAACCAGAAGAAGAGAACGAGGGCAAGGTCTCTCTGTAGACTAATTACAAAATAAACTTAAAGCACATAAAAGAAGTTTATATATTTCCAATATTTTAAAGAAAAGTCTCTAAACTTAGAACATTTCGTTCTTTTGGGAAAATGGGTGGTGACCTTTGTAAAGTACATTTTTTGAAAATTCAGGGATGTTCGAACTCCGCTTCCAACTTTCCCGGGACTGATAAACTATCCTTCCTTTAGTGAATTAATACGTCGAGATATATTTACAGCTTATGCTACTGTGTAAACGATGAGCAAAGTGGTGTTGGTTTCTGTGCTTTGAGTGTAAATTCCATTTTAAATCATTTCTTTTTCTCAATGTATTTTTGATGGATAGATTTTCTTTGTCACAAGAAATGCTGAGAAACTGCAATAGCAATAGGATGTGGGACCCCACCCGTAAACCGAGTTGTATTGAGGTCATTTATCTTGCAGTGCAGCGCGTTGCTGAAGCTGACATGACATTTAACAAAAAAACTGGGGTTTCTTCTAAGCGTGTTGTTGACAACAGGGTCGACGCAGAGGTTACCGAACATGAATACTGCATCTAAACTTAACATGTAAAGAATGGGATTTTCGATTGCATCCTAACTAAAAAGAGCAGTAGTGTTCATGTAACTAAAATTGTGTGATCCAGAATTACATATTCTAGGCGTATTCCTTCTTCAACAAACTAGCTATGCCGTTATAGACTTGGTTGGAAGAAAATCTGCTTTTTCAATTAAGAAATGTTATGCTCAGAACAGAGTATGCTTAAGAAGTTTAAATAAGGTTAACTATTTAGAAATGAATAGAGAACGAAACTCACGGTCAATGGCTCAAATGTGTGATTGTTCTAGCATAAAGGTAAGAGACCCTTCCCCTTTCGGGAAGGGCTTGCTCATTGGTGCTCCAACTCTTACAGGATTTGATGACGTCACCTTGTCGCTTCACTACTATCTCTAGTTTTTTCTTGATGTTTTTGTCCATCACTCACTTTAGGTAACCAAGCGTTAGAGAGGTTTGTTTTTGAATTCCATTAATGTGCCATACCTTGACGAACACTAGGTAGAGGCAAGTCGGCCCTCCTCTCTTTCGTAAGGTGGGTCTACTTATCTTCGTAGAGAGATGGGAGAACCAAATGAGAACATTTTATGCACCACATATTATGTTCTGAAACCTAACTTAAGTAAATAAAGTACTTACCAACAATTTGATAGGGTTACTAACAAACCAGATGTTTCACAAAGCGTTAAGCAAATTCTATGACATTGTAAGGCCAGTAGACATCACCATTTTGCAGAGCATGATTAAAACATGGTTATTTACTCTTCGAATGAAATCGTGCCCCTTGGCTTTTAATTTCGCTTAAACGGTTAAATATTTTAGGCATAATTTGCATCAGATCATTGATAACAAATATATACACATGTCTCTATTGTTATAGAAGATATATTTTCAATTTAATTTTCTATTAAATCTGTGAACACTCGTATCTCGTGCAAAATCACGTTACAAAGGTTTTTATTGATAATATGTGTAGCATAGACTGAATACAAGTTAAAATCATAGTTTTTTTTGGCAGGTAAATTATTCCAAAGTCAACATGTTCCATTTTTTCCTCTTTATTTCGCTCATGAATCATATCACTTATCTTAATTTTATATTATTTAACAGCGCTTGGTCTGGTACAGTCTTCACTAAGTTCTCAAAGTAGGTATATATTGATCATATTTGTCGAATGACATCGTTGTCTCCTTATTCAAGGCACCGTAGAAAGTAAGGTGGTGAATCTGAATTACGGGCAACGCAGCGATTCCTTATGCTTGTTGTTTGTGCAACTTCTTGTTAAGAGGGCAATTTAATTGATCTCTCCAGTCTACACTTATTATTTACGAGGGAAAAGTTGAGCACGGATCTTTGGAAACAATGCTAAGTCAGAAGTGGAAGATAGCGTATACCAGAAAAGCATTATTTCAATTCCAGTTTTAGAAAGCTGATAGTGATATTTTAAATCAAGCTTATCAAAAGCTGCAAACGAAGGTTGAGATATAAGAATAAATGGCAAGAAGTAAAATCTTAAAGTGAAATTAATGGTGTTGCACTTGTTGGCATTATATGAAACTGAAGTTAGATTAAGTAGTAGATGTTCAAAGTGCTGCATCTGCAGAGGAGGGAAACAAATCTAAGGGGAACTTGGCTTTTAAAATGACATAAGCTTTACCAACATACGTACTTTTTTGTAATTTACTTCCTCCAACGTTAAGTTATATCGGACGGTGAATGAATTGAGTGAAATGATGCTCAAATGAGTCCAGGGCCCTTGGAGCTCAGAGTTACCCGACATTTGTCTTTCAGGATAAGGGAAAACCCCGGAAAAACCTTATCCAGGTAACTCACCCTGACCGAGATTACTTGCAACAGCGATGTGCTTTGGTTCAACATTTTACGTATAGCAACTCAACGGGAGTAGATAATTAACTCTTGCTTTCTAATTTGTTCTATACTGTGTTGAAATGGTGTTCTTCTGAATAAATAGTCTGAAATTGTTAGACAGGCATACGATTCCTTAATTTTGCATACCACTCCTCATTTTAGTTGTGCTCATTTTGATGGTAAATGTGTCAAATCTATATGACTATAAAACATGTGCAGAAATTCCCAGGTTAACACTTTATAGAAGAAAGCGATGAAGTTAAGGAACCTCACGAGGCCACAAGATCGCAGGCAAACAGGCCATAGCCCCGCGGAAGTGCGTAAGTTCAACCCAGGATCTGCTGCGCAGCCACCAGCACTCCGGCGTCGATAAGCCTCATTCATGTGAGGACTTCGACTATACAACGCTCCCCAATGCCGGGAACACCATTTATGTACAAGCATCCGTGCCATCTTTCTTATTTCGCTATATATAGGCTAAGTGGTTGTTAAATAATTAACCAAAACTTACACGCAAACACATTCACTTTCATAGGCCATGAACTTCTTTATCAAAGATCTTGAGCACAGGCTGTAATCGAACTCCGGCACTGTTGGAGTAGCAGGCAGGAGTTCTACTAAAACCGAGCCAGTGTTGCGTTTTGTTATTTTTGTGGGGGGGGGGGGTGGCGGTTGTTTGCTTGTAGAAGGCTTGGAGTATCGGAATTGTTTACGGCAAACTAAAATTGCTATCATAGCTTTCATTGCTTTGCCCAATGATATACCAAGACGTAAAATTTAAAAAAAAAAAAAAAAAAAAAAAAAATCGTAATGTTACTTGAGGTTAAACGATTTTTAGTATGGAATATTTTCTTATGTTTAGGGCAGTAATTACTGAAGCGTGAATTATCACCAAATGAATTAAATGTTCATTTCAGGCATATTTTGTTGGTTGAGACATTACAGAGTAGTACATTCGTAACAGTAGCAATGAAGCAGAGCAGGTCACGTCTTTTAATTAGGTTACTTGTCTTGTGCACTTCAAAAGAAGAAGGCAAATTTATAAAAGAAGCACAGAGTTGTGAAGTATTTGCTATGCGGTGGTTAATAAACTGATGGAAAAACCGCGCTTGATTCTGACAAACAGTAAGTACTTGAAAATAAAGTAAAACATTGCAGCATTACGTTATTGAAGAAAGGAAATGATGAAATAGGACATTAAAAACTGGCTTAATGTATATTCGTATTAAAAATATCAGGCTGTGAGAATTTATAAGTTTGTATTGAACTCAAATCCCTACCATTGCAATGAAATTTTGCCCCGGTAACTGTTGGCACAATGCGCGGTAACGAGGTGAAAAACCTGTCTTGAAATTTAATATTCCGTCCTGCAATGACTATGTATTATATATTTTTACTTTCTGTACTACATGCCTAAAACTCTGTACACCCCTTTATGGTAATATTTAGTCAATTGTTTTTGTATCAACTATTCCTCATCGACATGATGTTCTCTCGTTAACTATTATGTTAACCTTTGGGTTTTATACTTTGTTTTCTTTATAAGCATTGAGTTCACACACATATTTACATTTGGGTTCGTGGCTAACGACACTGTGAATTGCCAGGATCATATTAGCACCCCGGTGTACCGGAATTTCGTCCCGCAGGGTTTTTTATATGCCGTAAAACCACCGGTATGGAGCAGTTGCTTTTAATCACACTTAAAAACCGTGACATAAGGATCCATAAACCAAAGCTTAACCAACTAACTTATCCTGACCATCGATTAACACTCATTCATACTTCCAGACTCTCCGAAGGACGAGAAATAAAGTCTGCCTAAAATTACTGTGGCTTTAGAGATTTGAATCAAAATACCACATGTCTTTGACATTTTGGTAGGATTGTATATCCTAAATTTTATGGAAATAGCCTGTGAAGTTATGTTTCTTCTGAGTCCATTTTATATACTTTTCATAACTTAAGCCAAAAGAGATAGACAAAAGTGTTGATGTTTCTAAAATTCATAATTCACAATATTTTGTGCCATAAGTAATTTACGAGATATTCGTTATTGGGTTTAATTTTTATTCGTTTGTGAAATGTTTAATCATATTGCTTTCTTTGTCTTGAGGGGTGGAATTTCAAAGCCTTATTAAAATGTTGGCTTGAAGTTAAACCTGCTGTATTTCGCTAAATGAAATCATTTCTGCACATGCTTATCTCGAATATTGTGACGACCTGATCTTAGTTTGTGAAAATTAAGGAACACGTGGTCAGGTCGAACACGGAGGCAAATACTCAGAGTAGAACTACATGCTTTGGTGAGAGGTTGGGGTTTTTCTATAAAGGTTTAATTTCTACAAAGGTAGGGTATGGCTAATTAAATGTGGAATTCACTTAATAAGAATATTTACTACAACAAGCAGATTACAAAGACGGACATAATGGCTATTTACCTGTCCAGAAGTGGAGTAGCCTACAGATACATTTTTTTTTCTTTTTTGTTATTTACGTCCGCCCCAACGTTGTCATATCGGACGGTGAATGAATTGGGTGATATGGTGCTCAAATGAGTCCAGGGTCCATGGAGCTTAGAGTTACCGACATTCGTCTTGAAAGATAAGGGAAAACCCCGGAAAAAAACCTTATCCAGGTAACTCACCCTGACCAAGATTCGAACTCGGGACCTCTTGAACGTGAGGCAGACATGCTACCATCTACGCTACCGAGGCGGGCAGCCTACAGATACATGTTACCCAGCCAAGAGCTAATTCAAGAGAGAGCGTCTATCGCTTACAAATCATTTATCCAGTTATAAATGAGGGGAGGGAGTGACGTCACACCTACTACTCAAGTCACCAGAGTGTAATTAATACAGTCATTTGTGACATCTCTCCCTCGCTT
>JAUKNK010001499.1:12500-29564 GCA_030765055.1 Mantis religiosa | reverse complement strand
TTTTTTCCCTAGTGGAATATGTCCAAAACTACTGGACTTAAATATGTATTCATTTATTTTTTTATATGCGTATGCTATATTTTTAGGGAGGTGTTTGTATGAGGCTCAAAGCTTGTACTTCCAGGAAAATGTAAGCCGAACTTTTGTATGAAATGCAATATTTCTTTCTTTACCTTTGACGTATTGTTGATAAGATAAAGTGCATTAGGTACATATGAGTTTAACTTTGTAAAGTATTGTAGGGATTAAGACATGCAGACCCTTGAAGGCAAAAGTACAAGCTTGTTTCTTAATGACTAATAGAAAGGACCACATATATTCAGGATAGAGATTTAAAATTCGGCATGCATGGTGTTCAGTATTTCTTGTCTCTTTCGATCACTATTTAACGAAATAAAGTGTTAAAACTTCACTTGAGTGTGTTCGTCCGTGTGCAGTCTGTTTTCTCAAACATCGCAAAACTGTGGCTCAGGTGCAATGTAGAGGTGGAACTGCAATAAAATTGAGTTTCATTCTCTGATAAAACCTTTGCGTTCGTAGTTACATAAATCTTGTGAACGTTTCCACGTTTAATCGTTTCCACCTGATGAGAAACACATGCTGTGGTACATACAAGCAGAGGTTGGAGAGCTGGGGGAACGAAGGTTTTGCCACGTGCAATGTCTGCGGTCGGTCCAGGCCCTCTCCTTCCTTCACCCCCTGCTTGCACGGATGAGCAGGGGTGGTATAGTCACTAGAAAAAATATTACAATACAGTCATGCAAACAAATCAGTAGACAGGAAAAACCGCATCAGCTTTATATCTCTCCGCAGAAATTCATCATATTGTCATCTCACTGTCTTTTTCTTGCACAATTTATTTCACACCGGATTTGGCAGAAATACAAATTCCTTGGCGCATTGAAAAATAATACTCGATTAAAATAATATTTCATCAAAATTCTGTATTTCCCAAAAGTGAATTTGGTTATCTTACTCCTGTGCTCTTCCAGGGCATTATGTTTTATTAGCATTTAACACATCAAAACTTGGCTGTAGCTCACGCATGTAATGAAGCTGTTGCAGTGCTACTGAAGCAATTCTGTCATACCCGATTCGTTTCTCAGCGAAATCGTTTATATATAAACTACTGTACGTGTACCCTTAAAATACATGCTCTCAATTGGTTAAAGCAATGGACATCATTAACACGTATTTCTAAGTCTACTTCTTGCTGAGATGTTACAAGTCTTCTTCTAAAAGACGTGATGGACTCATGAGAAATGGTGCTTGATATATCTGGATGTTGATGTTACATTCATTTTCTACTTATCAAATATTATTCATAAATATAATTTAACAACCGAAGCACATAACTTTAAATACATAGAATTGTTCAAAGTTAGTTTATTGTAGCAAGTTATTTTTAAATGGTCGTGGCGTAGCCGTGATAAGTGTCCTACAAACTAGATATTGCTTGACATGATCGCATGTCCATACTATACTGTTTCGTACATTTAACGTGAATTATTCGTCCTGCGCTGTGGCGTAATGTGCTAGGGCGTTGTGCTTCGAATCCCTGCGACGGAATTCGCTCGGGTCCGAGGTTCGGATTATAACTCCCGGGTTTAAAACCAGTACCACTCAGCATCATAAGGAATTTGGGGAGCTATGATAGGTAGCGAATCCCGGTCAAGAAAGCCAACTTTCCGATTGGATGTGCCGTGATGCTGACATCTCTCCGTATCGGTTGGATGATCGCCCATTTCTGTCTTGCATATATGGGCGTGACGTCGGCAGTCAGGTTGGTGGGCTCGGCTCGCTTGCGGACTGTTGCGCCGTGAAATGAACATGCACTATTCACTAGTTAAAAGAATGATTACTTATGAGGTATGACAATGTTCGAGGGAGATGACTTAGCACCGCGTCCTATAAAGGATCTTCCGCACCATGTTCCTGACGGGCGCCCCTCAGAGAGGGGAGTGGGTTGAGGACCTAGGAGACATAACAGCAGGATTCCTACAGTTTACCTACATTTTAGGGTTTCCCTTTGGCCGCTTATACAATCGGTTCCGCCTTCCCCTGTAGGCTTACACATTCCAGTGGAGCGCCCGGGACTCTGAGACTAAAGTTTCCACATTTTTCCCTGCTATGCAACGCCCAGACAACGCCGAGACTCCCGTCCACAAGCTTAACTTACCACCGTTTACGACAAACTTTATTAAAGTAACTCTCCTCAAAGAGATCAGAACTCGGGCCCTTGAGTCACATATTTTGGTGTACATGATTTGTTCTCTTTCGGTTTACCACTAAAGTGGTTCAAAATGAAGAGGAAAATTAATTTGTCATGAAGATAATCTTAAATATACCGTATTTAATAAAATCGTTAGAGCCCCTTTGTCAGAAAATAAATTGTTTCAAATATTTCCGTAGTTTGTACGGGGATGAGAGGGAGTTACTTAATTTTCGTGGAGCAAGCTTAGAAAACAGCCAAGAAAACAGCCAACTTAAAACACCTAGTTTGTATTTAACCGATTTCAAATTTCAACTTAGAACACCAAGTTTGTATTTAACTGATTTCAAATTTCAAACACAGGACCTTATTTCATTTTATTCCAGGATTCTCGAAATGTATATTTCTGGTAAAATTTCGATATCGAATTTTTGGTTGGAATGCAATACTTTCTATACTTACAGTAGATAAGTAGTATACCCGCCTGTGAAGCGTAGGTGGTGTCTGCCTCATGTCCATAAGGTCGCGAGCAAGAATCTCGGTTAGGGTGAGTTATCTGGATAAAGTATTTTCTTGGGGTTTCCCTCACCCTGAAAGTTAATGTCGGGTAACTTTAAGCTCTTTAGACCCTACGCTCATCTGAGCATCGCTTCACACATTTCATGCATCGTCCAATATGACAAAGTTGGAGGACGTTAATTAAAATATATATATATATATATATATATATATATATATATATAGATGTTCGAGTTGTCGAGAAAATGAAAACTAGTTCCAAATAGAGGAACTAAAACTCAATGTAATTAACGACATCAAAACAGTACTTGCTCTACATAGGTACTTGGCTTTAAGACAAACAGTTTGAAAAAGAGCCACAGATTTCTATGTTGCAATATTGCTGCTTATAGTTTCAAAGTTGTATGCTCGACACCGACGAATAAATCAAAGTTAACCACAGCAATACGAAAATAGAATCACAACAATCTAAAAATTGAATTCCTACTAACCTAGCAATGCAAAAGAATACAATCATACTTTAGCCTGAAATATTGCATTATTTTATATAGTGACTTTGTGGGTTCGTAGAATTAAAAGTCCAGTTGCAGAAATTCCAAAATGCTCTTTATTTCCATAGTAACACAGTTTCTACAGCCCTGCCAATAGCAGAATTACGAAACATACACAAATACAATCTCAAGGTCGTCGACCACAAACAATGAATTCACTTTCAAAACACGGCTGTACGCACACGAATCCAATTACGACTTTCTCTCCAAATAACAACCCCGGCTTCCTTTTTATACCTCTACTCATATTTCTAGAAATTAATCGAATGAACAAGACGGCCCTAGAACCTTCCAGTTATCTATCTTTATCTGTTTCGGCAAGCTTTTCATCTCCGCGCTGTACATTTCAGTTATCTATCTTTATCCGCATTTTATCTCCGCGATGCACTATCTGTCTGTGCACGTCGGCCGCGCTAATAGCAACAATGAGATCGGCGACAATATTGCAGGGTAGGTGGTAGCGTGTCTACCTCATTTTCAAGAGGTCCCGAGTTCGAATTTCGGTAAAGGTGAATTATCTGGATAAGCTATTTTCCGGGGGGGATTCCCTTATCCTGAAAGATGAATGTCGGGAAACTCTATGGACCCTGGGTTCATTTGAGCTTCATTTCAGCCATTCCATGCCTAGTCAGATATGACTTATTGTTAGAGGACGCAAAAAAATAGTATATTCGTATATATAATTTATACTATATACCATATAAAAAATTATTATTAAAGTATAGGTAACAAAAGTGAAAATTTAAAGTGGCGTACTTGAATAATTACGCACAAATAGCAATATGCAGGTTTAGAAAGATAAAAACATAAGTTTTATTAACACTAATATTATTTTTACATATTGTGCCGTATTCACAGACTTACAATATTTACATTATATCCTATGTATAACGTAGTAGTCAAAGCAAGGTTTTGTTTAAGCATTATGTTAACACCTTAAATGGTCAGATAAGAACTTAAAACATTTCTTCCGTTTGCACGCAGCTTTAAGAACTGCCGATAACGCTGCAGTTTATCAGCATATCTTACATTTGACGTATTACGTCTGCTCTTGTGGAAAAAACAAATACGTATACCGTTTAGAGAGGGTGATTAGATTAAGATAATTGTCAATTCCACCAGTAGCAATGAACACGGCTGTGTGTTTGTGGATATTTAACTTAGCGAAAAAAAAGTAAAACAAAGGAACCCAGAAAAAATGTGGTTCGAAAACCAAGCTTGTACATTCTACTTTTCCCCTCTTGATCCCAATAAGTGTCACAACTTCTACGCTGACTAATCTTTCCTGTAATTTAATTCCCTATAATAGCCAAAAGGTATCAATAACATATTCTATTATCAACTGGTATTCTCTATAGCGAAATTACGGATACGACGGGCATGATCAAAGTAAATACGGCAAGTACAAGCGGATAATGTGTATGACTTGCTTCTTACGCCCAACGTCATAAGAATGCTCGCATTCAAGGGAAATGAGAATTTTAAACTCTCGTTTAAACATATCTTACTTGACTGCCGTCCTTTTCCCGAGTCACTCTTGCTGGTAATACATCTTTAATGACATCGTAGTTCAGGCTACTCCACGAGAAGCAATAAAATTTAAGGTACAATAAACAGTAAAATAAACCAGTGCAGAAGAGAATACTAGGCCGGACATTATTAAGAGCACGTAATTGTTATAAGGGGCAGCTTTACGGCCATTTGTCGGGCATTAAGAATTATTTCCAAGTGCATACGAGGATTTGCTTAAACATTCCCATGCAACTAGAGAGGTTAAATTGACAATATATGTACAGGCAAATAACAAAACTGGTGTATAACCCTTACAATGGTTTTCTTTAGCCACATCACACAAATTCACACATATTTACACAAATTCTATATTTGGGTTCTTTCGACTATCTGCTTCTTCGTAAATTATTAAAAATAGTTATAAGTAAAATACGTTGTATACATTTATTAGAAAAGAGCAACAATTTTGGTTTCGAGATTTATAATCATATTTCGGAAACAGTTAATCCCACAAAAGGGCTTATCATTTATATAAAATGTGTATCTTATCCAGATTTCCTAAACTATGAATTTGTTAATGGACTACAAAAGTTACTGGTGAGATAATTTCCCTTAAAATCTTAATCTAAAATCTGCTTAAACTACGTATGAATTTTGGTATATGCATTTTTTATCAGTGGTTACTTACAACCGAACCGAAAGAAGAATGAGCTCTCTCCATTCGAAACTCTGATACCGAAATTTAATTTTATAAAAAACGTCAATGGCTCTAACGATTTTTATTAAGCTACATCTTTATAGTATTTTAAACACCAATCAAATATCTTTACTTTGGAGGAAGGGAACAGCTTCTGAAGTCCTCTTCATTTTGGATGACTAGCAAACTGTAAGAGATGCAAAATCTTACTATAAAATTGTAAATGTTTGCAGCAATAACCATGTAAGATATTTCTTGTTATTTACATAAATTTTCAACTACACATACTCTTCTCAAATAGGAGAATGAAACATCAAAGCCATCACATAGCGACCAGCTTTTGAAGATCTATTGCTTAAGCCTAATGCATTCTATTCCCATTGAACCTCAAAGGAAATTTGTAATACAACCATTTCTACAAAAGTTTATCTTGGCTTACGTAACATTTTTTTTTAAGTCCTCCAACGTTAAGTCATATCGGACGATGAATGAATTGGGTGAAATGATGCTCAAATGAGCATCCACAGAGCTTTAAGTTACCTGGCATTCATCTTTCAGGATAAGGAAACCCCGGGGAAAAAACTTATCTAGATAACTCACCCTGGCCGAGATTAGAACTCAGGGCCTCTTGAACGTGAGACAGGCACGCTACTATCTACGCTACTGAGGCGGACACACGAAGTAGCAGTGCAGCTCTTAAAACAGTTTATTGTCGCATTCCATCATTTCCATTATACTTACAAGGATATATGGCCCTGCGCCGTGGCGTAGTGGGCTAAGGCATACTTTGTTTCCCCGCCACGGAAAGCGGCTCGTTTTCGATCCCACCCCTTGAGGGTGCGGATTTTAAGTCCCGGGTATAGGAACGGTGCGCACTCAGCATTGTGAGAAAATTAAGAAGCTTATGATAGTAAGCGGCCCTATTATAGTCAAGAAAGCCAACTTTCCGGCTGGGAGTGCCGTATCGGTTGGATGATCACCCACTTCTACCTTGAGTATGTGGGCGTGAGGCCGGCAGTCGTGCTGGCAGACCTTGGCCCTAGATGGGCTGTCGCGGCGTGGAAAAAAAAAGAATATATGCAATAATTTCAACATATGTATGTTCCGATAACGGAAGTTGATAGAAGAATAAACATGTGTACAAATAATCTGTACAAAAATAGAGAAAGCATGTAGGAACAGCACACCAGATTTTTTCTTAATCTCTCTTTATTTAGATGGTCTCAAATGTTGTTCTCGACGAACTGTTGATATGAATTTTAGGGTCCCTTGGGTTTCAAGAGTAGAAGTTACAAAGTCAAAACACATGCTATAAGAACTGACATGAAGACCAAGTTATGGAGGTTACGACAGGAAAATATTCCAGCGAATTCATGAATAGTAAGCTAGAGTAGCACTTCTCATTTAAAAATTTATATTTATTTCTATTACTTGAAACTCTTACGAAAACTAATAATGTCCTTTAAGATTCAATCTTCAAATCTGCAGTTACTTTAGTGATTTTTACGCCTTTCTTCTTGTTCGTCTTCTTCTTCCTGTTTAAATTGATATTGCAAGTTTTAGTGAGTAGTCCAATTTAACAGGGATGGAATTGTGAGGCTCAGAAAATCCACGAACTACGTGATTCTCATTCTAGCTGTATGAGTGTTGTGGACCCTCCAAATGTCAAGGGGCAATACCAGAATAGCGCTCAAGGCATACAAGTTATCACAGGCTTCCTTTACCATCTTAACATAGAGATGGCCTTAAACTATGAATGAAGCTTCCAGTACTGGAAACAAGTTTGCACAAGACACTTTATTACGCCCCTGGAATATGAAGGGGATACTGTTCCACTTCTGCAATCAGAAGTTTTGGAGACTCACTGCTTATAGTTGCATATGAAACCATAAAGGAGTATGGTTTCACCACTTTAGAAATTCTCGGTGATTATCTGTTGATAATGATCCGCTTCCTAAGTGTTACACGATCTCCCGAAGTTATGCTGAATATACGTTTTATTTACTTTATTAGAATCCTCTTTCCACACGCAGTCTGAAAATATAGATGTTTAAGCAAATGGTGTTACAATCTAATAACGGATAAAAATCGTTTTGTGTGTGTGTGTGTGTGTGTGTGTGTGTGTGTGTGTGTGTGTGTGTGTGTGTGTGTGTAATTTACGTCCTCCAACATTAAGTCATATCGGACGATGAATGGAATGAGTGAAATGATGCTCAAATGAGCCCAGGGTCCATAGAGCTTAGAGTTACCCGACAATCGCGTTTCAGGATAAGGGAAAACCCCGGAGAAAATCTTATTCAGGTAACTCACCCTGACCAAGATTGGAACTCGGGACCTCTTGAACGTGAGGCAGACATGCTACCACCACGCTACCGAGGCGGGCAAACACTTCGTTAAAGCGAGTACACACCACCAAACTAACTTTAAAACCAAGGTCAGCAATATAACCAATGATTAAAAATGGTTAGTGAATGAAACTTGAGCAACTAGCCAGTCTAGAGCAGAAGAAAATATTAAATAGATAATGTCATACAAACCAGAGGTTACCAGAATTACCGTTAGTACAGACTTATAATCAAGAGGAAATGAAGCATATAGACACGGCGGAAACAAAAGCCACGAATGGAAGATATCAAATACCATTTCCCAAAAATCCTCCATTCCATTCCACCTTCGTTTCTCTTTCTTTTCTTCTTTGTTCCAGTATAATCATCTTCTTTGAATTTACTGCCACAGGATGTACCCATGTATTTATAATGTATTAATTAAGTTCACTTATATTTCTACTTGTGACTTGCAGAATGAGCAAGAGGTTTTACCTCAATTTGAGATAAACTCTTCATACAAGTTTGCGACAACAGGTATTTTGTTGATGGCACAAAGATGAATTTCGACTCATGGGGGACGAAACCTTTTGATATATCTCCATCAATGTTTCCATTTGTCAGTATTCACTTGTCAAGTTTAAATGGCTGACTATAAAACATACTTAATCCTGTCTGCAAATCAAATAACCTAATGCATTGTAAAGTGTACAGTTTTACTATCGGGTCAGTTTTTAAGTAGTTATCTCCCTTAAGTCTCTCCCGTACACAGAACCTCAAATGTCAGACTTATGTAATTACATCTGGGTTTCTCTTCGATGAGTGTGAACTCTTAAAACAGTGTTGCTGAGGTTCCTCCTCAGGTAGGTATCTAAAGAAAGCGCAGAACTAATACAATGTTACTAGAGGAAGCTTGCTAAAAAGAGAGGTTAAGTTCCTTCCTTTTTGCTGGGTGATTCAGAAACCAAGAAATTGCTTTATTTCAATAATTCGTTGATTCCCAGTGATGTACAGCGTTTAATCTTTTACCAATTGTGCCTTAAATTGAATCAAATGAGCATGTATAACAGATTATGTCCCTTGTCTTAGAACTATTTTTTCAATGTAGGTAACTAGAATAATTTAAACTGATATCAAAACAATCAGCATTATCCTTCCATATATTCTTGCATTAAAGATTGCAGATGGTTTAAAACAAATATTAAGCAAAGTACATAGCGAGTTACATAAATGTGCATTCATTAGAAGCGTTAGGACAAAGGGCTTTGACGAATTTGTCTATTGAGCATTCTATGACTCGAAATAAAAGGTAATGAAACCGATTTAAAATAAGCGTCCAAACTCTTTTGTCAGGGGAGCCAGTGAACTATCATCCGTAAGGTTTGAGATATTAGAGTACACTTCCATTTCATTTCTGCAAATGACGTCTGCCGCCTGAATAGCCGGCATTCACCACTATTCGTCGTTAGTGACCTTTTTTTCTTATTATACTTTAAAATGCTATTAGCATACTCATAAGATCGCAATTTTGTTGAAGACATTATGCTTCCTGCTTTACACTTGTTGCCATGAAATGCACCCAAGTCTGTCAGGAGTGCCTGGATAGGCACCCAGGATATCTTATCGAATTAGAGCAGTACTACCGTTAAAAGTAAATAAAACACTAGAATCCATAAGAGTTGCAAAACATCATATCACACACCATAGTCGTAAAAACTCCCACGAAACGATACATTTGTCAAGAGTGTAATACACATAGATAACAGATTTACCGAGACCTCGTACTTGGTTGGAATAGCACAAGACCCAAATTCTTATCACGGTTGGTAGCTTTCTTAACTGTGCCTGGACACATTCGTCCAGATATGCAATGTCTTAATGATGCCCAGTTTGAGCATATTAACAACAGGCAAATCATTTACATGAATTATGATTAGTTTTAAACAGAAAGTTCATGGCATAAACATTCACTAATGAGTTTATAACATCAATGAAACCATTTTGTACTAAGGATGCGATGTACATATCATGGACCTTGATCTTTCCAAATATGTTGTATATCACAGCAACCTCCAAAAGGAGTGCCCACAACAACAATAAAGCAACAAATTGTTCGTATTGAATGCAATTTTTCTTTTGTATTGGAGGCACTTGGCTTTTTTCTGCCCCCCCCCCCTCCCCAATATGTGTATGTGTATATATGTATAAGAAGATTGTGCGTATTATTGTTTATTTAATTATTTTAACTTAAAAAAAATATTTACAACAAATACCAAAACTTTATACACGATTACACTACATTCTGATATTGTCAGGCGAGAGAATCTAATATTTAAGCATGAAAATTTATGATATATACATATATATATTAAGGTGTGTGAATTTTTCCACAGGATTAGTAGTCATTAATTTTTAAAAATTCTGTTAACACGGTTTACACTGTTTACAGCACTAAATATTTTGACTACGTTACTGTGTCAACCACGGCGGTATTTGCTCTCTTTTGCTATTTGTCCTCCCCCCCCCCCCCACTCTGTCTCATGTCAATCTCTCCTTCTCTCTCACTTCCCTCGTTCACTAACACAGTCATCTCTCTAGGACTATTTCTCTCCTTCATGTGTGTGAGCGTGTTGTGTGAGAGAGAGGGAGGGAAGAGAGAGGGAGTAGGGAGGAGAGAAAACTAGGTTTGAAAATCGAAGGTAAAATTGATTTTCCTCGGGTATTAGTTCAAGATAAACATAGAAAGTGTACCCATTACTTACCCTGTCCTCTTCCACAATAATTAAATAAATGTCAAAGTAAATGACAAAAAAAATACTATGAATTGAAGCACATCAAGCATAAATCGGTTCTTGTGTGTACACAATAATAACCGGCAATGTAAAATCTAACCCATTACTTACCATGTCCTCTTCCATAATAATTAAATAAATCTCAAAGTAAATGAGAAAAAAAAAACTATGAATTGAAGTACATCAAGCATAAACCGGTTTTGTATGTACACAATAACCGGCAATGTAAAATCTAACCCCATACCTATAAGCTGCACTGAAAAAAGCAATTTGAAATTTTACTTCATAATATTATCACATTAGTTAAAATAAAGTGAGCTAATTACATTTTCAGCTTTCGATCCCTAATCAAATAACAAAATATAATATAGAATATTCTACACATGGCTCCTGATGTATATTATGGATCATATTTCACAGCAATCAGTTCCAGATTGAAAAGGAAAGATAAACATACAAAAGAAAAGCGATCTCTACCCGTGACAAACCCGGGCCGGCGGTAAAGAGAAAGGAAGTAGAACATTCGACCAACCACTGTCCTGGGGTCAGGAAAATACCTGGCCTTTCCTTCTACCGCAAGTATCAAGAGCTTTACTTTTTTTTTTTTTTTTTTTTTTTTTTTTTTACCTTTTTACTCTGGAACAATCTATTTTGACATGCTTCTAGGATCACTCTACCTGAGGAATATATAAGGGAGTACTGAAACCAAGACACGGCCAAAAATTTAGCCAGTGGAGCGAGTAGTTCTGTGAGAATGGCAGTTATCAAGCAGTTGGTGTGTGCAACATAGCCTAAGTAAACAGCGCTACGGTAATTTCTGGGGAGTAGTGTGTTCTCCACGAGGTTTAAACCAGAGACCTCGTAAACGTACATGTCACGGTTTAACGCTGGAATGCAAATCAAAAGTATCAAAATTATCGTACACCTGACAAATAAAGCTACAATGGGACGTGAGAAATTTTGTGGAAATACTTACTAATGATCGACACATAAATATAGAAAAAAAAAGTGCAACAGTTAACCGCATTAGGAAATGCAATAGGAATAATCTACAGGAAACGAAATGGATCTGTGGATATGAAGTCAAAAAAAAAAAAAAAAAAAAGCTTTATTCAGCTTTCAATGCGTTCTGTTTGTTGGCAATAAACACTGATCAAAGCGGTAGCTCGAAATTTGATCATCTGAACGCGAAAACATTAACTGATACCGCGGGGGATGTTGCAGCAGCGAACTATTTCGGGGAAGTAATCTGGCACTAAATGCACTATTCGCGCTCAGTCGCCACTAGTATCACATCGTTAGACCGTAATATTAGCAAATCCGGTTTGGCAAGAGCAAAATCAGTCTATTTTCCAAGTGGTTTCAATAAAGGTTAACGATTAATATTATTCATAAACCTTAAATCATTAATTTAATCTATTCTTTAGAAACGTTTATTGCCCATAGCATTGTGTACAGGTTTTAGATACACAATAAAGGGTTGAATGCAGAATCTTTTCAAATGCCAAATTAGAAGTTAACCAAGTAAAGCGAAGACAGTGCGCTTTAGTATACAATTCTTAACTTTACACAAACCCGCCTCGGTAGCGTAGATGGTAGCATGTTCGCCTCACGTTCAAGAGGTCCCGAGTTCGAATCTCGGTCAGGGCGAGTTACCTAGATAAGGTTTTTCCGGGGGGTTTCCTTATTCTAAAAGACGAATGTCGCGTAACTCTAAAGCTCCGTGGACCCTGGGCCAATTTGAGCATCATCAACCATTCCATTCATCGTCCGATATGACTTAAGAAGTTAAAGGACGTAAATTACAAAACAATAACAAAAAACCTTACACAAAGACGTTAACTATGTAAACTTGACTATAGCAAAACTTATCGTGAAAATGTAAAACGCTGAAACGCATCCCAAAAGCTAACAACTGTTCCTGGTGTTTTCTAAGGTCATTTCTAAGATATCGAAATAAATAAATTCTCTCCTTCTTGAACAGTTTTGTATCCACCAACGCATTTTCAAAATAAAGTTACCGTTAAAGGAAGTCTTTTAATAAATGAACTACCGAAAACGTATTTTCTCCTCGAGCTCTTTTAAGCTTAAAGTGAATTGAAATACGAACTATAACGGAAATAAATACGCAATCAACTATTTTACCAATTTCGATGCCAAAGGATTAGGATTACTACGGAGGGGATTCGGCACCAAAACCGGTGGTTTATTGTACCTAAGCCTCAAGTGAGGCATCGCCGGGAGGAAGGATGAGGCGAGAGGAGACAGATGGTGGTCGACCCAAGGAGCCACGACAGCGCCAGACACCAGCCCACACTTCTGCTCTAAAATAGACCATCAGATGAGAGGTGATGTGAAATGATAATGGAGATGAACTGGAAGGACAGAAATTCGGGGGATGTAATTAACCTACCCAGCATTCGCCTCGCGACCCGGGAAAATCCCCCGACAATACCCATGGGTTAGGTAGATTCGGCCACGGGAATCGAAACCGGGCCTCCCGAATGCGGCCACAGACGAAACGCCCGAGTCATCGGTGATGTCAAAGGAAAACAGAGCGTCTATAATTTGTTTATAAGACAAAATTAGATGTCTGTTACATATAGTTAGCATTTGCAGTTAAATAATAATAATCGTTAGTATTTCATTTAGATTTTCATGTGTCGTTTTAATTAGCACGTCACTTGTAGTTGGCATTATATGACAAATCTTTATCACCAGTAGCCTATAACGGTCAGATACAGAGAATTCCACGTAATGGAAGGTATAAATCCAAAAAAGAACTCTTAGTTTTATTTATGGTCTGCTGCTATAGTAGCTTAGTTCATTAGTATAGCGGCACAACAAGCCGAAGACCCATGGTTCAAAGTTCGTCTGACATTGAATATTTTAAGTCCAATTCTAAATTCCCTACTTTAGCCTACACTCGGCGTGTGTAAACGAATAATTAATTAGCACTACTGACATGATATTGATTTACTATGAACCCGACATTTTAATTATGGGATTATATGTCTGCATTAGAGATTTTATCTCAAAATGACTGACTACACAAGTTTTACTTGGGGGAAAAAGTCAGTTAAGGAATTTTATGTTATAATGTCGTCATAGTAGCTCAGTTGGTGAAACAGCGCAGTAAACCAACGATCATGGTGCAAATCCCAACTATGACACTCACTTTTTACAATATACTTCCGATTCTAGCCTATGCACGGCAAATGTATGCAAGGGTGAACTATTAATTAAAATTATATTTCTTAATACATTTCGTTTCCGGGCAGGGACTGATTTATAAAATCGATGTTTCTGAACCCTGACATCGCCGAAATTGTGTTAGAGTTATATGTCCATGGTGTCTTACTGCGGAGTAATATCAGACTGTATCATATTCTCTGCTAATTCAGCTATCCAGAATGTTATTAAATTCAACCTATTAATAATTAATGTTCTGATTTTATTTCAAAAATTGGCTTCCGAGCATACGTAAATATTGACAATTGTCAGAATTTTTTCAGCTGAGCAATCGAAGGAACGTAGAGTTTCTGCAAATACCAAATTATCCTGCTCGATAGGTACAAGAGAGTAGATTGAGGGACATCAAGAAATTTTATACTATCATGAATCATCCTTAAGAACTATTACTAATATGAGTGCTATATTCACGGTTAAAGCCAACTTCTAAATGTTAACTTCCGTTAACTTTCAGCTAGGAATATTAGGGGTTTATTGTTATTATTAACATTATTATTATCATTATCATTATTATTATTATTATTATTATTATTATTATTATTATTATTATTATTATTATTATTATTATTATTATTATTATTATTATTATTATTATTATTACGGGTTTATTATTATTAAGATTATTATTATTATCATTATTATTATTATTATTACTATCATCATTACTATCATTATTATTAATGTTTTCATTCTTTCGTTACAATCATGAATAATATTTTAAAGAAATCTATAAAATATAAATTCAAGGAAGGGTACAGAATGATTTCAGAATGACTACACACCCGAAGAGAGAAGAATGAGCTTGATAGCTATTAATTAATTAATCGTTCTAAACCTGTTTTATGTCAAATGCATTATCACTTTCTACTTGCAGTCAATTCGTCGATTTACTTCTAGTGGTCATCACTAATTTTTCAGATATATTAATGAATGTAATAATGAATGTAATAAATGCTGTCAGCGTAGTACTATCATAACTCCCTTCTGGAAAGACAATTTCAATATGAAGAACGCCAGTTAGTCTACTGTTTAAATAATCACTCCACTGCAGGTCTTAAATTGCGAGCTGAAGGATGAAATGTACATAGTTGATCCGAAGTTCTTGAAACAGCACTCTAATTAGATACGATGAAAATGCATTTTAAGTGATTAAGTTCTGATAGTGAATCACAAAGGTCACACAGATCCGAATCTATGAAAATCAGGGAGATTTACTAACCGTTTATACATAACCAACGATAGTTATCCCTAAACTGAAATGCGCGGGAACTTGTAAATTCATTATATTAAGCAGCGAAGTCGTGGAAGGGGTCAACAATATTTCTTTCTGAAAATGCAGACTGTAAAATGTTTTGAAACTCCTGCTCTTAACTGAGCATAACGACATTAACTAAGGTTTCTATTTAGATTCGTCACGGCTGAAAGAAACATTAACAAATGATTTGGATTTTGACTTTAATGAAAGTATGGAATATTTGCAGTTCAAATAATTTTCTTTCTTTAGTCACATTATATGTATCATAAAAACACTTACGTGACGCTGTTTTCTTGAACGAAGCTATTCCCTACTAGCACACTTGGCAAACTGTGATAGTGCCTCTCCGATAACTGAGAGGCGACTGCCGAATGCGACATTCCCGTTAACAAGGGTTGGAAGGGCAAGTTACTCATTCACCTGCCGGCGCCACATACCCCTACAATTATGCAATCTGCATAACTTTCTCGTCTACTTACCGACCACTCTCATAAACCATTTTACCATTATTCGCCTTTCCATTATGGGACTTCTGATCCCTCAATCAAATGTTTAGAAACATTAGAAGCCGAAATGAAGGCGCATTATTTATCACTGGATAAAGAAGCACATCCGAGAACACTGAGAAGACCACCATTTCTATCATTATATAAGGTCTCTGCAAGAGTTAAGAATTCCAAAAGCGAAACCTTCATTACCTTAAAAAGCTATTTTAAAAACCGAAACGGTATGAAGAGCAAAGGGACCTCAAAGAACCTGTGGTATTGAGTGAGCGAACGAGCCAATAGTTCGATGAAAGCTTAGATTAATCAATATAATTCCATAAAAGCTCAGAATGAAAATCACAAACATTTAAAGTCCCCCCCCCCTCATTTCAAAGGGAGTTTACAACACCAAATCGAACGCAATTAAGTTACCTCAATAGTTGCTATACGAAAAAAGCTGACACACCAGTCAACTTGCATTAAATATCAATCAAGGCTTCGCGAGTGATCAGCCGTGTCAGGTTTATTCAGATCCTGAAGAAGGCCATGGAGTATAGAGCAGCCGAAAGCTCGACATTCATAAACCTGACACGGCTGATCTCATGCAAAGCCTTGATTAATAACGCTCGCGGTGAAAGCTTCTAATCTTACATTGCATTAAATGTCTACTGTGACCGCTTTACTACCAAAAACTACTTGAAAAAAAAAGTTTCACAGGGGAAATATTTCCCAATATAAAGTAAGTTCAGTATTATTCAACACAATCTCTCTTATCTTCTTAAAACTACCTCCATGGACGAGTGATCAGCGTCTTTAAAATTTAAGATAATATCGGTGGCTTTTATTCTCATAAAAAATATCCAATCTCAAAAGAAGACAATTGCATTTTGCTTCGATTGCTACATCATTAATTTGAACGATGAATCACATACCTCATAGGTATACTTTCAAACTTTAACAGAATAAAGAGAAGTCCTATTTATTAAACCTCCCTCTTAGCCGAGAAGCGAACCTGAGACCTCTGGGTTGAAAGCTCAATATACCATTACTAAACCTTTCTAAACGGTGGCATCTTATCAAGAAGTATTGTGGGGATGTAAGACAGCATCTATAATAATTTCATAATATGCAAATTATGATGAAGTGTTCTAGATGTTACGCATCTTGGATTGTTCACATAAGAACAAGCTTCATAAGATGGAGCTGTCTATACAATTAGTGTCCAGTAATGTTAAACCCTTAAACAATAGGTTGCAGGTTTGAAACCCGAGCTGTGAAGTGTTTATGTATCTCCTTTAGAGTTTGAAGATATAGTTGTGGGCTCCTGGGTGATGATTATGTGAATGTGTGAGGGAGAAAGAGTGAGAGAAATAAAAATCGAGTGTAAATGGTTGCATAGAATTTTTCAAATAGTTGTTAAAGGCGGCATATAAATAGTGCAAATAATAATAATAATAATAATAAT
>JAUKNK010001499.1:0-10000 GCA_030765055.1 Mantis religiosa | reverse complement strand
TCAAGAGGTCCCGAGTTCAAATCTCGGTCAGGGTGAATTACTTGGATATGGTTTTCCCGGGGCTTTCCCTTATCCTGAAAGACGAATGTCGGGTAACTGTAAGCTCTATGGACCCTGGGCTCATTTGAGCATCTATTCACCCATTCCATTCATCGCCCGGTATGACTTGAAGTTAGAGGACATAAAATTGCAAGAACAACAAAAAACAGATCTGAGATCTGACATGCCTCTCGTGCAAACAGGCGGGTAAAGAATCATTCTTTACTAGCGCTAAAACTTTGGGGTGTTAATGTTGCGCATAGTTCGCAGACTGAGACAATGGTAGAAGCAAGTACACACTAGGTACCTGAGCAGTCATTCTCATTCCTAGCGTTGTATCACGTGTGGACATTATTCACACACCATATTCACGGCTTAGTGGCCCATCAAAGAAAGTAATAATAAAAGTTCCTCGAACTGCATTTTTGGAACATTAAATGAAACTGCCCCATTGAGAGTCGATTAGACATCGAAAGGGGTATAACCCAACGTTGTTCCTTCAGTCCCCCCCCCCATACAATGTTTTAAATACATGTAGCAATGCAATGAAACTGATTTATGGCATTCACTTGGTCAACAGTTGTGGAAACGACAATTAGCGTTACGAATACAGCGCTGAGCGCTACGTATTTAACGCTAAGTACAGATTGATAATCCAACGCTTACCTTTTAATGTTTAGACCGAAGGCTCACCGAACTTTTTTTTTTTAATTTACGCTCTTCAACATTGTCATATCGGACGATGAATGAAATGAGTGAAATATACTTAAATGAACCGTGGATTACAGCTTAATGACCTGAAATTCATTTTTCAGGATGAGGGTTAACCACGGAAAACCCCTTATCCACACCCTTCCGAGATCCGAACTCGGGACCTCTTGAAAGTGAGGCAAAAGGACTAACAACTACATTAAGTTAAAGAGGCGGGCAGGCTCGCCGATGCAAGAAATACTCGTTATCTCATCTCCCTGCTTACTGGGAACTAATTGTTTCTTAACAGAGAAAATAAGTGAATTTCTATTTTACACATTCTTATAAATGTTTGTGTAGAGTTCCTAATTATTGGTATTACTATCATCAAGGTTCACTGGTATCAGTGTTGGATTATTGAAAGTAGTTTTTAAAAAAATAAGCATATGCTTATAAAATACAAATTACAGAACTGAAAAATGTGTATATAATATTCGCATAACTTAAAGGCATGTGGAGGCGGGCCGTACTGCAGACTCCAGCTTGCGCCGCCTAGCAGCGCTGCCAAATGTGTTACACGCATCTCGCGCGCCTGAACTGAGAACATTATGTTAATTAATCACGTTCGGATAAATGTTTGAAAAATGACAGATGCAAATCTTATAATAAGAAATAATGTTATTTTCTGATCATGACCGTACAAAAATCCTGTCTCTACGATACTTAGAACACGAGCGATGCACGTTTTATCTTTCACGGGGTTATGATAAAATGTTACGGATAAATATTTGAATATTACAGATTCCAATCTTATAATAAGAAAGAATTTTATTTTCTGATCTAGACCGTACAAAAATCCTGTCTCTATGATACTTAGAACACGAGCGATGCACGTTTTATCTAACACATGGTTATGGTTACACCCAACATCCATCCGTCCATTCAACACAAATAAGCCTGAAAAACAACACCATTCTTTCCTCATAACATTTATCTCAAGCATAATAAATAATGCACCTACTATTAAAACAGAAGTCACGCAGTTTGAAACAGAGTTAATTTTCAGTTCGTTTTCAGAGTAGAGGTGTCGTTTTGTTAAAGTGAATGGCATCGTTAAGTCGTGTGTTGAATTCGAGTTGAAATATTGTTAATATTACATTAAATTATTATTATACACATATCTGTTGTCCAGTGTTTGTGATCCGAACGCGTGAACATGCCCCTTGAAGCTGGGACACGTGATTTTTCGATCAACAAACGTGAAGTGATTCATTCTCAGGGCAGAAAAATTATATTTACTATGAACAAGTTTTTACGAAATCTCTCAAATCTGGGAGATAGGGCAACTGTAGATTTTTCAAAATTCCAGCAATTAACTCTGTAATCTTGTGATGTAGGTAGTGTGCACACAGTGTCACGAATTGTAGTGAAGCAGCTTCATCCTTAGAATAAGGGAGCGTACCTGTGTTTCAATCTCGGGGAAAGATCCATGAAGCCGGAAAGAGATTTACTGGATTAAAAACCGTGCTTGCTGTTCCACTGCTGTGACGTGTGTCAAGGTAAGATCTTAATATTTTAGGGATATTTAATGTGCTGTTTAATTACGGGAAGAATAGTCAAAACTTTTGCTGGCGGGTAAAACTGTTCTTATTTACACGGAACCTCTGCAGGTGCTTGGCAACATCGCTCCGCTTGAGCATTGGCCAGTGTTCATATGCCTTTAACTTTGCGAGCGGTATAGGATCGATGGAATGCATATAATTTAGCTGCAGAACAATACTTTTAATTCTGAATCTAGAAAGATCTGAAAAAAATATTACTTCTTCGGTTTTCAAACTTTCGCTTCACTTTATTTTCAGTATCAATCTAGAGCAACTTTCGCCGAGGGTTTGCTTAGTTCATTATGAATCTTCACTAATTTGAACTACCTATAGTTCCACTGTTAATGTAACTTCACTTCCGGATGTAACAGCGTAACAAGGACGGCGATGTAGCCTCGGCTCAACCGTTTGGGGGTCGAGCGCAAGACGTTCCATCCCGTTCAAACAGCACTCTGCATTTCACCACGGTGGTCACAAACTCGCATTAACAGCGGTTTCCGTCGCATTTGCTAACTGCTTGCTGACTCACGTACTCGTTGACTTGACTCGACTCGACTCGACTCGACTCGTCTCGTCTCGTCTCGTCTCGTCTCGTTGCTGCTGCTGGCAGGCTAAGAACCAACCTAATGCTTTGGCTGCGTGCCTTCCTTAATAGGGTTTTACTGCAGATTAATTATTTTAAGAATGCACGTTTTGGAGTGGCCTGTGTTTTAGGAAGAGGAAGAAGAATATTTCCTCCTAAACGGCTATCTTTCTGCTCCTTTGCCCCTCTGGTAGAATAATTTACAAAACTTAAATGTAATTGGTTCGCGAGAGCCCTCGCTTATAAAGCCGTAAGAATTTTCCAGAACATTCGGGATGTGAAACAGCAAGATGGTTCTTGTTTTCTGAAGGAAGTGCTTATTGGGTTTATGCTGGGAAAGTGCGCGGCTTACCTTATTTACGATTCCGACTATTCCGCACCGATCTCCTGATAAGCTTGGGCGTAGCTGCTGCGTTGACAATACTTACCCAGTGAATCAAGAAGTATTGAATTTTTACATCTCGATGGGAAATTAATTTTTTTAATTCTGAAAAAAGTTACTTTATACAACATAGAAATATGCAGTCTATTTATCTACAGCCTGCAGGACATACAGTAATATTTCGTTTTCTAGCATGAAAATTGCAGCACTCTGTAACATAAAATTTGAGTAAAAGGAATAAAAATGATAAAGCAAGAAAAGTTAATTCATGAGGCATTCAATGTGTGCTAGCATTTAAATATCAAATAATTGATCTTTCCAAACGTCGCAGGGCATAAAATTTCGTATGCGGTTGCAAATTAATATTCTATAAAAAGAAAAAAAAATGGTTTTCTAACAAATTGATTAAATGACATCCATGGCCCAAATTATAGCCTGGCTTGTCTAAAAACATTTCCGCAGTATGGCGTTTATACACTCAATGATATTCAAGTTAGGTTCATTTTCGGCCAGTCACTTCAAACATTAAAACTTTCTACTTACACATTATTCGTTTCCACTATACCAGCTTAGCCGCCACCTGCACCCTGAAAACTGAAGCTCTGTGTCTAGATCAAACGAATCTTAAGAATTTTAAAAAATTTCAGTGACAAATCTTTAGTTTGTAAGAATGCAACCCCTTTCCCCCTACATATAACAATGCTCTTCTTGCTTCTTAAGCAATATCTGTGTCCTTTTTTCAGACGCTGGGTTATTTCACCTTCCTATTTAAAATAAGGAAAGAATCGAGGGAAGGAGGGAAGGAGAGGAGGAAGGAAGGATCAATGGAAATATTGTTTCATGGGTTTCAATACCCGTGGGAAACAATAAGGTGTACAACAGATGCATTGCAATCTCCGGTCATTGATAAACAAATCATTGCACGTTAAGTGCAGCTTACTTAACTGCAGAACGTATATTACAAACTGTAATCTTGCTGACTGTTCCCTAAACCCCAAAAAACATGAGCCACTCTGATACATCAAATCCTGCACTAAGACACTCTGTAGAAGCGAGGCTGGCCTCAGTTATGGTGGTTGAAATCTTAGTAAGTACATTCTGAGGAATATCAAACTGTTCGAAAGAGCTCTGGTTTGAAAGCACGAAGCAAAGGAAATCAAAAACAGGAATTACTAGGGGCAAGAAACTTTCAAATCGACTTGTAATGTACAGGATTCTTCATTTAAAACCTAACGGAGCTCACGGCGTTTCGCCTCTCCCGCGACCTTATTGGATTCCCCCACTACCGGCTGCCATTCTGCACGGGGCTAGCGGTGTGCACTCCACTTGCCAGTATTGTGAATGGATTCCTTCATAAGTGAATGACAGTTTAATTGATCCACAGCTTCCCCCCCCCCCCCCAAGGCGTGGTTCCACCTCAGTGCTTATGTCAATACTCGTAACAGATGGCACTGGGTCTCAGAAAATCCCATTGCGTTCAAGAAATCCCTCATTATGATCGGAAAGTTGGAATTTGGTGTGCTATTAGAGCTAGACGCTATCAGTCTAATATTCTACGAGCAGACAGTAAATGCACAATTGTCGAAATGACATTTTGATCTCATTTTATCATGAGCTGACAGAAGAAACGATATCATATGAGTGGTTTCAACAAAAGTCTGCTGACGGTACAGCAGAGGAGTCCATGAATAAAATTGGGGAAATGTTTAAAGATAGAGTGATAAGTACTGACCCTCTCGCTTCCCCAATCTAACAGTATGTGATTTTTACTTGTGGGACAACCTGAAAAACAAAGTTTCCGAAAGAATTCCTCATATATTGGAAGAACTAAAAATATTAGAAATGAAATCGAAACATTAGTGTTTAATCATGTGAATCAGAATGTGTTCTTCCAATATAATGCTTGTTTAGCCGAAGGTGGACATTTCCAGCATCTTCTTTAAGGTAAGGAACGTTATAGCTGCTTTAGCGTGGTGTTCACGTAGGAGCAAAGTAGGCTGTGGCACATCCATCGTGCACAGGATAAACGCCCGTTAGGTTTTTAATTAAGAACCCTGTACATTCCCTAAAACGAAACAGATATTCGCCTTTCCATGTTCTTAAGCATAATGTTGCAGCTTTCGCTTTTTACCCAATTTGTAATTAATTTCATTTAGCTGCTAAACATTATGAAATAAGCTACAGCTGCAATCTCTTCATTAATGAATAGGAATTTAATGACTGTGATACTATTAAATAATAATAATAAATGAACTTACCAACTCGCACTAATTAGCGTAGAATGTTCCATTTTCTTCACAAAACTGGTTGTATAATACTGAAAAAAGAAAAGAAACTAGTTACATTAGATAACAACTCAGTCGAACTCACAATTAAGTTAATTTAGGACAAAATCAAAATTAATTACCTATACACATAGAGGAACATCCATGGCATTCTCTTAAAAAATAATTGTATTTCTTTTAAGGAGCATGGAAAAATGATTAGGAGTAAAGTTTTTATGGAGCTTTATATATATATATATATATATAAAAGATTAGGAAAGAAAGGGGAACGTAACTTATTTTTGTGTGTGTAAGTTATGTCCTCCAACATTAGGCAATATCGAACGATGAATGAAATGGGTGAAATTATGCTCAATTGAGTCCGGGGTCCATGGAGCAATTAACATTGGCATGCGTTACATTTCAGATGCATAGTTTTCAGTTTTATGTTTAGCATTCTGATACATAGTGACCATTTTGGAAAATACGTATAGCCTAAATGAAAATAAATTATAGAACAACATACAGAGAGGAGTTCGATTGGAAGCATTCGCTGACGCTGCATTTACAATATACTATTTAATACGACCCTGCGATTATTTCAAAGCTTTTCAATAAATAAGAAGCTGTCTTTTAGTTTGACTATGTAGCATGGAATAGAGCGATGATTCGCATGTCTTCTCTGCGTTAGAAACCTTGATGTTTAAGGTTTTATTATTATCTACTAATATTATTTTATTATAATTTAAATTTTGATTTGTTAAATATGCCAATGTTATATAATTCACATGTAAAACATACTCATTAATTTTAAAATACACAAGCATAAAAACACAAATTACACATTTCGTTTTCAAAATAAAGGTCATATTAATAAGAATTATAAACTGAAAAATAAAATAAAATATTTAATTGACTTAATATTGGATGTGCATACTCTGCCTTATTCAAGTATGAATGGCGTAATCATGCGCGCGCTTCGTACCTTGGAGTTCGTGATAAAACCCCTCTTTTCATATTTCCATCGCTCTGTTGTACACTAGCTTGTACTGCAAGCGTATCCGCATGCTTTAAATGCTATAATTATAGTTTATGAATTACCTATTTTCCTAATATAATGGAACTGTCAGTCTTCATCCATATCTCTCTCAATGTCAGTTACGTCAAGAGACAATTAGTCATTGTCACAGTCATCATCGTCCGAATTATGCAAATTTGTGATTACAGACTCCAAAATCTCAAGTGCTATTTGTTTCCAAAAGTCTTCTTGTAGTTTTTCTGCATCTCTAGAGCAGTTTTCCCAATCTTGTGTTACCCAGTCAATTTCTTAATGAATAAGTCGTTTAACGTCAGTTAAAAGGTGTTACTACATGTCAAAGCGAGAAGGCGTATCGGAAAAAAAATCGCAACACAGAGATGTTTACCTCGCTTATCGCGCACACACGGCGAGTCCAGTGTATGTGTACTCTGTTGAGATATAATCATGTCTTCTGGACAGCAATATGTCATATTTCGGCAGGCGCGAGAAAACATATCATACAGACACACGCAGCTTCCAATCGCTCTATTTGTGTTTTGTAATTTACTGTACGTCAACTTACTAATATTTCACTCTTCTAATCGACCAGATAAAACCCGATAAGGGACGATCGCAGCGCCGGTCACCTGAAGGTCAATACGCCTCAACGCTCTGTCGAGTAATATTTCTGATTCAAACCCGTAATATTTGAGACCACACTAACTCAATTGGATTGTACTGGTAGTGTTAAGCGTGAAGGCGCATTACCTCGTGTCCCATTTCGATTGCAACTGATCCAAGTGATACATTCTTTTCATGCGTTTTAAACCGAAGAACTTAATACTGGGTAAACACCTTCCCCGATTACGAAACAATCATAAACATATCATGTGACGGCTCACGTTCTGTAGATAAAGCACTATACAGGCTAACAGAAAGTAAACTGTTTGCTCTCCCTCCCTCCCTCTCTCTCTTTCTCTGTGTGTGTTAAACATCTTGTTCGAAGTAATTCTTTTAGCACATGTCAATTGCTTACATTCTTAACAATTACAAATATATGTACACACATACATACCAATAATGTATGATACCAATAATTATAGTCATTACAGTGCTCACATCGAAATGCGACGTTATAATATATTGATATTTTATTTGTATTCCGAAACCTATCACGGTTGTGTTACAAACATTCCCTAGCTTCGTCGTGGAACATTTTTTTTTTTTTTTTTTTTTTTTTTTTGCAAAATTTGAACTAAGCGCAAATAATATTTTTGAGATGTATTCACTTGGCGATGGTCACACCTCACTTAAGAGAAATGCAATATAACAACCTATGGCTCCAGTGTGGCAGCATTCAAGGATAAACATCATCCCATTTGAAAGTTAGAGCAAGCTATATCTCTCTTTACGTTAGTGAATGTTGCAAGAACTCTTGAAGAGTTTACACGCACGCACATAAATACATAAATTCATTGTATATATATACCGGTTATCCAGGAAGAGATCGTTAACCTGGTTTGGATCAGCAGAACACTGCACTTTTAGAAGAAGCAAACAGCAATCTAAGTAATTGAAGTGTAGTAATTCCAATTTCCCCGGGGCGAACCGCATAACCCTATGTCGTTTGACTAAAGAAAAGCTCTTGGTTCGATCGGCAGCCAAAAACACACTTACAAATGATCACAGATTATGTTATCTGGTATATTATGAAAATGCCAACCATACGTGTAATATATAATTATATTCACATACAAGATAGCATTTTCTTCTATAAATCGGAGGGAGGGGGAGTAATTATTGTCCACAACCTAGAGGAAAACACTACGGCATTAAATACGTGGCATAAATCGCCAAGGTGGCGTATAAGTGTCGTGCTGGGATTGGATGTCTCGAGACGGTCTAGGTCGTGGCACATTCAATAGCCAGCACAGAAAGATCCTAGGAAACATCATGGTTTCATTTGTAAGGACTACATACCCCGATGGAACGTATGAATTCCATCTAGTTAACCACGCTCTCTACATAAGTTGGCAGGTTCCAAACTTGTTCTGGAAAAGGCAAGGTATCACAGTGATTGGCCTCTTGCTCACCAAATTTGAGTCATACAGAAAATGTGTGGACAAAGGTAAAAATAGTTTTAGCGTTAAATCGGCCTACAAGACAACTAAAACAAGAGATTTGTATGGGATTAAACCGGGGGTGCTTGGGGGATCCTTTCGTGAAAATTTTACAATTCATTTCATGTCATCCACTGTCCTTAGAATGAGGGCAGTAATAGAAGCAGGAAGTTTACATGCCCATTTTAAATTTGTATTTTTGTTTGCTTTTGCATTTAGGAGTATTCATTTACTCATATTTAGTTTGAAAACAAAAACGTTTCTGTTACAAATTGTATGTGTGAGCATAAATGCCTTGAGATCAAATAAGCCTTATTAATTGGAATTATGTATAGTACGCGTAATAAACATTGCGTTTTTCAGCAAAGCTCTCCGAATACATTTATCTACAATGCTGTACCTAAAATTTATTTTAAAAAAAGGGGGGAAAAAGTAAATCAAGTATGAACCGTACTCTGAACCAACTCTTATCACTAACTCAAGACACCGACATGGGAGAGACTGTTCTATTTCAACATGCTGTAATTGTTGGCTACACGTTCTTTATCAATATTTTATAACTGCATGCTCCGACATTTTACTTGCATGAGTAGGATTATAAAGTAATAAGGGAGAACACAATGAAGATAAACACGTTCCGGCTGAATACACATAGAGAAGATTCCGAAGAAATAAGAGAGTTCGATGCAAATTATTCTTGCAGTAATATTCAGGAATTTAAATTAAGGGTCCTAACAAGAGAAACTTCAGTAGTGATTACAACTTCTATGTAATATGTGTATGAAATTTCACATCTAAGCACGGACAGACAATTTCATCTTAACTTTAATGGTTTCACTCAGCCATGTGAAATCAAGTAAAGCGATGGTGGAGTTGCTTGAGAGGTATCCTTCGGCTCAACATATTTCTTGAGAGGAAGATTATTTCAGATACTTCATCACAATGGAAACATTGGCAATACACTTTCACGTAAGAACCAGAGAAAACTGCCTATTTATGCTGAGGGTAATTGTCTTTTTTAAAAGATACTACACTGCGCTGAAAGTTTGAGCGACTCCGTGCTCTTTTGTACTGCCCTACCAGAGAAGCATGAGGATGTCTTGCATTTAATTTATTTGGTTGTACAAAAATGTATGTATAAGTATGTACTAACTTCGTTTTATAGTTCACGGACTACATCAAAGGATATGACTGAAGTGCGTGCGTCCGGAGTAAGTTATGGAAAACTATACCGAAAACAACACAGCAAAATATAAGACTGCAGCCTAGCAGAACTACAGCTGCGTAGCATATCAGAAAAGCC